>LFIW01000346.1:0-39774 GCA_001625285.1 Colletotrichum incanum
GAAAAATCAGCAGTTGGGAAGAAAAGTACCTAAATGTTGCCTAAGCCCAGATTAGTATGGTCTGACCATTGATGTGGACCCAAGGTACCCGACAGGGGTAAAAAACTTTGGCCTGACACCATAGTATTATCCCAAGGTGCATCGCCTCAACAAAACAACCCTTTCCAAGGCAGGCTCAGGGAGAGTGAGAATGTGGTGACACCTCACGGCACATGACATAAACTTACACTAGTCTCCTGGCCTCGACCGCGCTCGCGCCCGCGATTCTCTCTCCACGCGCTATCCTGGGCGTGGCCCTCCACCCGGCCGTTCCCCGGTTTGCTGGCCTCGTTGGCGTCGGCCCTTGGCGTGGAGATGCTCCCTCCACATGGAAGTGCTTTACGTACCGGGTTGGCGTGAGAATGTGGGATGGCGGCTGGGATGCTCTGATATGACTCTGCCACGGCTAGGTCCAGCGTGGTTTGCTTTGGTGGCTCATGAGCTTAAACGTGTTTCTGCCCATTGTCCTGCACGATAAAATGTTCTGCGATGCTATTTGTTCAGCTCTTCTCATGTGGTCCGCGGACACCTAGGTGAATGGCAGCTTCGTTCGGGCTCTGCCGTTATTGGGATCGCTCGGTGCATGGGGATGTTGTGTTGGAGGAGGCACGGAGAAGATGACTTTCGTGCAAAGTAACACTGTCCAGGATGTCTCCCTCCTTCCCATCCCACGGCCGGGAATCTCGAGTGAATTGTGTCCGGAATCCGGTGCAAGTGCAGGACGGCCAGGCAGATTGGTAAGGCACTGCTAGGTCGTTGAGGAAGGCGACCCGACCGACCCCTTCCGAGCCAATCCGTCACATCCCACTCGCTGAGACAAGACACACACAGTAGAAGATTGTGTGGGGAGCGTGCTTGGTTTACTCCGCGGGGCACGAATGAGATCTTCACAAGTCAAGAAACCTGGCAGTCATGAGATTTACGCAGTCACCGCCACTTCTCAATCGTTTTAGCAGCGCACCCCGGCATTCCTTCAACTTGCCGTTCTGGACAAGATTCAAGACTATCACGCATGTTCACTAAGGCACGGGAACCTCGCGCGTTGCTTCTTCGCCTAGGGTGCCTGCCCACACACAATTGGGATACACGCCTGGGAAGCACATACAAGTCTGGAACCATACGTTATTCGTGCGAAGCCTGCTGAAGCTATCCTACGTGCGACGGCGCTTACCCCAGGCTCTCAACATTCCTTCATAGACGGACCCCTTTCTCGTCCGTCCTCGACAATCCGAGAACACATCCATGGACGTCCTCGTTTCTTTTTTTCTTTCTTTCTTCGGTTGCTCTCAACATGCGGGGAGAGTCTTGAACACGACCTCTCGAGACGTAAGCACCACCCCCACGTGCTGGCCGGCAGACACTGCTTGCTCATCACAGCGTGGTAGAGAAGAGAGACAAAAGGACGTTTCACAGTTTGGAGGAAGCAGCACAAGCTGCATGCTGCAATTCATGACCTTTTGATGCAAACGATTTCCGAGGATCTAACCTCCAAACTCCCACGATGTTTCCCCCGTAGTCTGTGACGTTAACAGACGCGCGACTTTTCCGGCCATCCACTTTTTAGAGTACATGTCGGTGCCTTTTTGTTTCTGCCAATGCGTCTCGAGAGTAAAAGCCGATAGGAAAGAACCTTCTTACGAAGGGGGAGCGGCACCACGGCCACGGCCAAAGCCACCACGGCTACAGAATTGTTAGCAGGTATGTCCCGTTATGTTTCAAAAAGTTACGCCGGAATGACATCGCGCCGCAACATCGGAGGGGTTGAGGCTCACAATTGGGGCTCGAATCCACCAGGCGCACCACCCTCCTTGCCGCCCTCGCCAGCATCACGGCGGCGGTAGCCACCCTCACGGTCACCACGGTCGCCACCACGGCCACGGCCGCCGAAGGGTCTTCTCTCGCGCTCGCCCTCGCCGAGCATGCCGCGGGGAGGAGCGTGGGAGCGCTGCTGCTTGATGTGGGTGGCGGGGACAATCTCGGCGGGAAGGTGAAGCCACTCGCGGAGGTAGTCAAGACCCTCGGGGGTCAGGGTGTAGTAGTAGTATTGCCACGAGAACTGGGTCTTGACATAGCCGCGGGAGTTGAGGGACTGCAGGGCCTTGACGACGAACAGGTTCTTGGTGTCGATGTCGGGGTGCTTGGGGAGGTTGAAGTCCTTCTTCGCGACGAGGACACCCTCACGGAAGAGGTACTGTAAATTTCGTCGTCAGCAAACTGTCACTCCTTACATCGTCTACGCCGCGCGCCTGCGAATTGTAAGTCTAACCTCGTGGATCTTCTTGCGGTCGGCCTTGGGGATCAACATCGTGGCGGTTGTCGCTGGTCGCTTGCTCAAGGTCGATGTTGGATTGTCGAGTTCGGCTTGCGGTCGAGAGCGTTCAACACAAAAAGTGCGAATTCTTTTGGTGGGCTGGAAAAGGTAGGTACGTAGCCGGGTCGTGGTTGGAAACCCTACGGCTCAGCAGGCGGATGGTCCGTGCATCGGCAAGTGACTCGGTACGTACCTCACCCGCCACGATGCACACTCTTCTCATAGAAGTGCCCGTGCCACTGTGGCTGTGCAACAGACAACGGCTATCTCCGATGAAGGTGCGACTTAGCAACTAAACATTTTGGTGCAGGCAGAGCGGCTGCACGTCTCGCAAGTCGCAACCTACCTCATCGTGGTCACTCTTAACCACGACAACGCCGCCCACAGGGATCCCACGAAAAGGCAACTCTACAAAGGAACAAGATAAAAAGCACTAAAATGGCTGTGAAGAACGTCAACGTTTTCGTCAGCACCTTCGCGGGTCTGGGCCTGCCGTCCACTCTGGTCCTGCCCGTCCCCTCTACGACGTCTCTATCCGACTTGCGTCACCAACTCGACGAGCGTCTGCCTGCGACAAACAACCGACTGATCCTGACGACGGTGTCAAACAAGGAGCTCTCTGCATCATCCGAAAAGCCAGTATCAGACCTTCTGTCATCCGTAAACGATGACTTCGTTTCTTTGCGACTGTCTGTGCCGCTTTGCGGTGGCAAGGGTGGTTTCGGGTCCCAGCTTCGAGCCGCTGGTGGCCGTATGTCCTCCAAGAAGAAGCGTAACCAGGGAGATGCCAACAACTCCAGCCGAAACCTCGACGGCAGACGTCTGCGCACCGTCACCGAGGCCAAGGCCCTGGCCGAGTACCTGGCTATCAAGCCTGAGATGGAGAAGAAGGAGAAGGAGAAGCGCCGCGAACGCTGGGAGCAGATTGTTGAGCTTGCAGAGAAACGCGAGGATGAGATCAAGAACGGCGGTAAAGGCCGCCTTGATGGCAAATGGGTTGAAGACAAGGAGGAGTCCAACGAGAGAACCAGAGAAGCCGTACTTGCCGCCATCAAAGCAGGAAAGTACAAGGACAATTTGCTCGGTACATCCCATGCATCAACTGGCTCAGGGGAAACAGACGATGCGATGTCGAGTGATGATGAGAACGAAGAGGGAGGCAGCTCTAAGGAGTCTACGCCTCCGTCAGAACCGGCAAACGCACCCAAAGACAAGCCAAGGACGTTTTTCGGATTTGACGAGGACGACGAATTCATGAGCTCTGACGACGACGAAG
This sequence comes from Colletotrichum incanum, assembly GCA_001625285.1. Lineage (NCBI taxonomy): Eukaryota > Fungi > Ascomycota > Sordariomycetes > Glomerellales > Glomerellaceae > Colletotrichum > Colletotrichum incanum. Next base: position 3,627 of record LFIW01000346.1, read on the forward strand.
CCGACGGCAAGAAAAAGTGAACCTCAGGGTTCTTTCTTTCTAGTCTTTTCAGTCTTTTCAATCATCCCGACAATTTGGTTTCTTTGCGAGAGGAGTTCAGGATTAGTGGGGAGAGCGCACGGAGTTTCCGGACGATCGGGTCAACGGGATGGTATCAAAGGTTAGGGAATTGTACAAATGATCATATGGGCGGACACTACAGATAGTTTTCACGAAATCGTATTCGGCGCCCTGGAGCGCCCTCAGCTTCGTCGCATGACACATCCTCCGATGCTCTATATGAGGTCTCGATCCATCTCGAAGTAATACAGACGCCCGGCTCCTCTGCCTAATCTGCTCGCAACCTAGTCCACCATCGCTTATGCGTCGAGCTTGACGGGGAAGTTGCCAGCCTCTGTTCTTTGTCAGCATGCGCATCTTCGGCATATGGGTGAGGTGCTGCTGACCTCGCTGCTCGTCCCAGCGGGTGTACCAGCCGGAGGGGCACAGAGAGCGGTAGCCGAGCCAAAACTGCGTCTCATTAGTTTCGTGATACATATAAAAGATGATCGTGAACAGTCCGGACCTGGCGGCAAGGGGCGAAGTCCTCGCCCTTGGCGTTGATGCACTTGTGGTAGTCGACGTAGTTCTGCCAGCAGTGCTTGGTCTGGTTCATGTTCGGGTAGCGGGCATCGGTGCCTAGTCAAGCTCGAGTTAAAATTACATTTTCCAACATTCTCGACGTCAATTGAGGTGACGCTGTCGGGGGTTTCGGTGGTTCGGGCGGAGGGTCATACCGGCTAGAAGTCATCAGTTAGCCTCGGAAAAAGATCAGGCCATACTTCGGAGAGGGATATTTCTTTCGCGACGTACCAGTAACGAACTTGAAGGGCTTTGTAACGAGTTCCTGATCGTCGGCCATTTTGACTGCGTGCGAGTTCAATTGACGGGGAGTCGGTTCTGGTAATGGGATGGAGTGGGCAGCGACGTGCGATTGGTGTTGTTGCTTGGAGAGCAATTGAATGGTCGTTTCTGCACCGAGAATCAGGTGGTGACGGGCAAGAACCGGGTGGATGCCTGAGACGGCCAATCAGGCCTCAGGCATTGAAAAGGTGGGCCGAGCTCCGTTCTAACATCAGACCAGACTGATGGAAGTGCAGTCCAACTTCCAAACACTCATTTCGAGATCCAATCCCGATCAACTACGCTCCCTCAGCTATACCGAAAGGACCGAAAAATCTCCCCTCCTCAAAAAATAAATACCGCCAAAATGCGTCCTACTCTCGGCCTTCGCGCTTTCCGCCCGACTCTGCGCATGATGTCCCCCGTTCCCGTACGTTGAAATTTCGCTGGTCCGGACAAGCGCAATCGCTAATTCTGACGTTCAACCCTTAGGCCGAGGACCAAGTCGGTATGTCGACACCCGCTCCTAGCCATTGAGGCTTCCCGCGATATCGAACATCGAACTCGACGACAATCCGTGGAGGTGCGAATTGACTAGCAGCAGCTGACTTGCATGGTCCCAGGCCACACCGTCTCCCAGAGACTGCGCAAGCTCCGCCAGATCCCCCCCGAGCTGATCCCCCTCGGTACGTCATATAACATCAAAGGTCATGTTGAATTGCCGTTGACGAAGAACAGGTGTCGTCGTTGGCTTCGCTCTGGCCGCCGCCACCTACTCTGTCGGACGTCACTTCATGACCGACAAGACCATCCGTCTCAAGCGCCAGGGCAAGTCTGCCGCCGACTCCGGCCACGGCGAAGGACACTAAGCGGAAGTCGGGAGAATTGCGGGAGACAGTTTGACCAATGGCGCCGATGTGTTATTAGGGAGGATCAGTTTGTACATGTCAACGACAGACAGATGAAAAGGCATCAGAGACGCTACTGCTTTCAGCTTCCTTTCTCAATATGCCTCTCGCCCTCAAGTGTTAGAGAAAAGCCATGTCCATTTGTACATCAGTAAACCGTGTGAACGCCGTCGCTATGCCCGTTCAATAAGACTCCAGTCACCCTCGAATCGCCTCGTCCTCACTCCGGCCGTGGTCCTGCGACGTCAAGCCCCTCCAGACCTTGCATAGGGTCGTCTCCACGCACTTCAATCTCCGTAGTTTGCTCTTCTGCGGGCCTGTCCTCATCTCCAACGGCATGTTCTGCCAGCCATCCCTCCTAATGAAGTAATCAGTAAGGAGCACATAGACACTTAAACGCAGGAGCGGTTTACCTGTTCCCAAACAGCCTTTTTGCTTCCTAGACCCTCGTCTGCACTCTTCGGTACCTTGGCGGCTGAAACTTTGATGACTCGTCCGAAAAATTCCGACTGATCCATGTTGTCGATGGCCTCTTTGGCATCCTCCGCATCCTCATACTCAACGTAGGCAAAGCCCCTGTGAGGATCGGTTGAGTTCGGCTTGTCGTTCTTCGGCAGCGACACATCGGCGATTTCGCCGAAGGGAATGAAGGCATCGTGGACGTTGGAGGCTGTAACAATAGAAGCCAGCCCGCCCACGAACACGGTCGCCTTCCAGCGCGCAGCGTCCGTCATCTTGACTAGAGGATAGTCGTTCTGCTTTTGTCTAGGCGCACTCCACGATATTACACAAGAGGCGGCGCGGCTAGGTGACACTCAAGAGTGAATCTTTCGGGTAGTGGGGTTTCTATGCAAGAGCTCCTCGCAACTCTCCATTGGCTAGAACCATAGGGAGCTGTCTGCAATGATGCACGTGACGCCACTTTTGGTGCCAAATGTCTGGTGCACGGCCCACTATCCTGGCTGGGGGGCATGGACACTGCAGTTACCTTAGGCCTTGAGCTCGAACCTGGATGTGGGCTGCAATCTGGCATCATATTTCCCAAGTGCCAGCGTATACTGTACCAATCCGAACAACTAACAGCCACCTCTCCCAAAAAGCTTGGCTGACTTTTTCCCAACTCCAAAGAATCTCGGCACTCCTCGCCAGATCTTTTGCCCTCATCTTCGCTAAACCAATGCCATTTTACAGCCGTGTTTGAGTTGTCTCGACTGGCCGACCTTCCCTTACGCAACGTCCCTCCCCCTCCCTCCGAGTGCAGTCCTGGGGACTGAGTGATTCTCGCAATCATGGTTCGCCTTCGCGAGATCCCGAGGACGGCGGCCTTCGCCTGGTCCCCCGACCCGTCGAAGCCTCTTTTGATTACCGGCACCAGAGCTGGAGCTGTCGATGCCGACTTCTCTGATGAGACCAAGCTGGAGCTGTGGGACCTCAACCTTGACAACCAAGACCAAGGCCTCGAGCTGCAGCCCATAGCTAGCATCAGCACCGACTCGAGGTAGGTTTTGCCGCTGCTGCTACGCAATCAATCCGAACATCTTCGCTCACGACCCTTAGATTCTATGACCTTGCATGGGGACCCCCCGACTCCGACCACCCCAGGGGCATCATCGCTGGTGCTCTGGAAAATGGCTCTCTCGACCTCTGGGACGCAGAGAAGCTCATCGAGGGCGCCGAAGACGCCTTTATGTCCCGAACGACAAAGCACACCGGTGCAATCAAGTCTCTCCAGTTCAACCCCCTCCGACCCCACATCCTTGCAACCGCCGGCGCAAAGGGAGAGCTGTTCATCTACGACGTCAACGATGTCGAGAACCCGTTCCGACTCGGTACCGCTGCCGCCCGCGCAGACGACTTGGAATGCGTCGCTTGGAACCGCAAGGTTGCGCACATCCTGGCTACCGGAGGATCTGGTGGCTTTGTCACTGTTTGGGATCTGAAGACCAAGAAGGCTTCTTTGACGTTGAACAACAACAGGAAACCCGTCAGCGCCATTGCCTGGGACCCCAACAACTCGACCAAGCTCCTGACCGCTACCTACGACGATACCGCCCCCGTCATCTTCCTTTGGGATCTCAGAAACTCCAATGCGCCGGAGAGGACGCTTCAGGGACACGAGCAGGGCATTCTGTCCCTGTCATGGTGCCAGCAGGACAGCGATTTGTTGCTTTCGTGTGGCAAGGACAACAGAACCCTGGTCTGGAACCCCCAGACTGGTGACCGTTATGGAGAGTTTCCCGAGGTCACGAACTGGACCTTCCTCACGCGATTCAACCCCTCCAACCCCAACCTCTCTGCGACCGCTGGGTTCGATGGCAAGATTACCATCCAGACCCTCCAGAACACCAACCCGTCGAATACTCAGGCCGCCACCACGAACAACCTGGACGGCGAGGACTTCTTCACTAGCGCCCAGACGCAGCCTCAGGGAGCGTCTTTCTCGCTGAACAAGGCGCCTAAGTGGCTCGAGCGCCCCATTGGAGCCTCCTTTGGATTTGGTGGGAAGCTTGTTATACTCAAGCAAAATGCCCAACAACGGTCCACCAAGATCTCGATTTCGCAATTCTCTGTCGACTCGTCGATCGGTCCCGCAACGGAGAAGTTTGAAGAAGCCCTGCAATCTGGCGACATTGTCAGCCTCTGTGAGTCTCGCAAGGAGCAGGCAAAGAGCGAGGAGGAGAAGGCAGACTGGCTTGTCATGGAGACGCTTACAGGTGATAACCCGCGAAAGCGCATTATCGAGTACCTTGGGTTTAATGAGGAGGAGATCACCAACGGAGTCTCGGGCAAGGACGAGGACAAGACCGAGGAAACGTCGGATGAGAAAAAGGAGGACACTAAGGAGGGAGAGAAGTCTGACAACCTGTGGGGCGAGGGTGATGGCGAAGGTGAAGAAGACTTCCTGTCCAACCTTTCGGCGAACAAAGGGGCAAAGACAGACAGCCCCTTCCATTTGCTCGCGGATACCGACACTACAGTGGAGAAGTCCATCACCAAGGCATTGATGCTCGGTAACTTTGCTAAGGCCACTGAGATCTCCCTCAAGGAGGAGCGCTGGGCAGATGCTTTCCTCATTGCTAACTGCGGTGGACAAGAGCTGGTGGATAAAGTGCAGTCTGCCTACCTGGCCAGCAAGGACGGAGTTCCCAGCTACGTCCGTCTTCTTGGCTCTGTCATTGCCAAGAACCTGTGGGATGTTGTCTACAATGCCGATCTCGAAAACTGGAAAGAGTCTATGGCCATCTTGTGCACGTTCTCGGACCCCAAAGAGTTCCCCGATCTCTGCGAGGCTCTTGGAGATCGTATCCTCGAGAGCGGCTCCCGTAAGGATGCCTCCTTCTGCTATCTTGTTGGATCGAAGCTTGAGAAGGTTGTGTCCATCTGGATTACGGAACTTGAGGAGGCGGAGCAAGCTGGCGTGCAGGATGCTAGCGACGACTCAACTTTCTCTGTGCACGCCCGTTCGCTGCAGCACTTTATTGAGAAGGTCACCATCTTCCGTCAAGTCACCAAGTTCCAGGACTCCGGAAAGGATCAGAGCGCCGACTGGAAGCTGTCAGCTTTGTACGAGAAGTACACGGAGTACGCCGACATCATTGCCGCCCATGGTCAACTGGCAGTTGCGCAGAAGTACCTGGATCTGCTGCCTAAGGACTACCCCGAGGCTGAATTGGCGAGAAGTCGCCTGGGACGTGCCACCCAGAAGGGTGCAGTCACTCAAGCTGCTGCCAAGACGACGACTTCTGGCCGTCGGCCTGGGCAACCTCCCGTGGTTAGCAACCCGCGGGCCACTCCGGCTTACCAGCCTACAGTCCCTACTCCGGCTCCTGGCGGCTCCAACCCGTACGCACCGGCAGCCCCATCCCTCGTTACTCCGCCTGCGCCGGCAGCTCCATCAAACCCCTATGCCCCCGCCGCCCCGGCCATCGGTGGATACACACCTGCTGCCACTCAGTCTCCTTACGCCCCGGGACAGGGCTACCAACCTCCGGCCGCTCAGTCCTACCAAGCGCCTTCAGGCTACGGACCACCCCCCAGCAACTTCGGTGCCGTGCCGCCACCTCCTCGCAACTCTACACCTACTTCAACCTTCCGCCCCAAGGAGAGTTGGAATGACGTTCCGTTGGTTGCCAAGGCGCCCCCTCCTAGGAAGACTACTCCCAGCGTCGCTACCATTACTTCGCCCTTCCCCAACCAGGGCAACCAGCCGGGTCCTCCTCAGAGCCCTTACGGACGTACTGGTTCGACTCCCCCCCCACCTCCTCCTAAGGGTCCGGCACCGCCTCGTGTCACGTCTCCTCTGGCCGGACCACCTCAGACCTTCCAAGGGCCACCGAGACCAGCATCAGCTGCCTCAAACGCATATGCTCCTCCGCCGCCCCAGCCTGGTGCAATTCCTTCTATGGCGCCGCCTTCCATGCCTCGCACCGCATCGCCTTACAATCCTCCTCCATCTGGCGCTCCCCCTTCTAACCGCTACGCACCTGCTCCTTCGGCACAGCCGCAGACCAGCCAGCCTCCTCTGGGTTCTTCTATACCGCCTCCTGGAAGCCAGCCGCCGCCAAGGAACCCCTACGCGCCGCCGCCCCAGTCAGGTACGCCGCAGAATCAGTATGCACCTTCTCCGTACGGAGCTACGCCTGCTGGGGCACCCCCGGCCGCAACCTCCAGACCCCCTACTGGACCTCCTCCCTCAAGCGGACCCCCTCCTGCAGGCAGAGCTCAGCCTACGCCTCCTCCCCCGAAAGCAGCAGCCGCTCCGTCCAAGCCCAAGCACCCCGCTGGCGATAGGTCGCACATTCCGGCTCATGCCCAGCGGCTGGTTGATGTCCTCAGCTCGGACATGCAGCGTGTAGCTTCCCGGGCGCCTTCTTCCTTTGCCGCACAGGTCAAGGATACTCAGAAGCGCCTCAACCTACTGTTCGACCACCTGAACAACGAGGAGCTGGTCAAGCCCGACACAATCGACCAGCTTTGTGCACTGGGCGAGGCCATTGAGCAGAAGAACTACGAGGTCGCCCACAAGATCCAGGTCGAGATTCAGCGGGACAAGACAGACGAGTGCGGCAACTGGATGGTAAGTTTACATTCCCAGCAGTCTCCTTGGTTTTATTTTTTTTTACTAACGCTTGTCAGGTTGGTGTGAAGCGGTTGATCAGCATGAGCAAGGCCACTCCATGAGCGCTTTGTAGAAGGATGGGAGACGGCGTATTGTCGAATATGAGCAGTTGATGATAGCCAGTTGCGCTTTTACGTATACACTAGAGCTTTAAAATGAATGTGGATTGCTTAAGAACTTGCTTTAAACCCGTACTATAATGGGGCATTTACGAGACCAGCACCCGAAACTTTAGAGGCATGGTTACTTCGAATGCTACAGCATGACTTTTGTGTTTTCTATTCGAAAAGACTAAGTCAGCAATGAGTAACTTGAGACATGAAGTATTGCATCGGGCTTGGTAGTCGATACTCATGGCTTTTGGGTGTTGGGTGTGATGACTTAACTAGTGACAGGTCCCAGCGAATGGGAGGCGTATCTGCAGTGTTGATGGGTGGCTTGATCTGAGAGCTGGTCGATTCTCCGATAAGATAAGCACGCGGGCTAAAGCCAGCATCATCCACAAAACGTCACTCCTCACCAACCTGTCTCCCCACCAGTAGTCAACCACCACACAAGATGACGGAAGCAACACCAGACGATGCAGCTGCCCAGCGCGCGGCAGAGCAAGCTCGAATCCGTAAGGCGAAGCGAGAGGCAAAGATTCGCGCTGGTGGCGCGTCGAGATTGAATAAGATCACTGGTCTAGGTGGAGGATTCCAGCGAGGTACAACCTAAATCTGCCCTGACAATTGTGGCTACGCAATCGCATTTGCCATATCGCCCATGTGTTGAAAGACTCAGATGGCTGACTTTATGCTTCAGATGATTCCGCTTCGACACCGCCGTCGACCACATCGTCCCCAGCTCCCTCTGCGACATCGGGACTTCCCAAGCCCAACGCGAGCTCTGAACACGCAGATCCCGAGGAGATCGACATCTCCCAGCACTACTACGAGCCAGCCTCGACTCCCCGCCCTTCTGTCACAGGCCCTCCACTCGATCCCAATGCCATGACCGAGGACCAGCTCCGCCAGATGATGCTCGGCTTCGACAGACCCGGTCCCGGCGGCGCAGGCGGAACCCCGCCCATGAACCCTTTTGCGGGCCCCGGTGGCAGGGGGGCGGGCGGCATGCCCGGCGGCGAGGACGACCCCCTGATGAAGATGCTCTCGCAGATGATGGCCGGTGGTGGCGGTCCCGGCGGAATGCCCGGTTTTCCCGGCGCCAGCGGCGCACAGGGCGGTTTTCCTGCTGGATTTCCTGGAATGCCTGGTATGCCCGGCATGCCCGGCATGCAAACGCCCGAGCAGGCCAAGGCCTCGTCGTCCGCTTACCTTTGGCGCATCCTCCACGCCGTCTTTGCCATCTCCCTGGGTCTGTACATTGCCTTGACGACGACCTTCTCCGGCAGCAAGCTCGAGCGAGAGCGCACGGCGCTGGCATACAACTACCCCGTCGGCAGCGACGAGGCGGTCACAGATGTCAATAGCATGGAAAAGGGCCGCGAGGTCTTCTTCTGGATCTTCGCAACGACCGAGGCCATCCTACTCACCACGCGGTTCTTCATCGAGCGTGGACGCGCGCCCCCTGGAGGCATGCTGTGGACTGTCGTGGGATTCTTGCCTGGCAGCATCAAGACTTATGCCGAAACGGTGTTGCGTTATGGGCAGATTTTTGCCACGGTCAGAAGCGATATCCTTGTCTGCATTTTCGTCTTGGGTGTCGCCTCATGGGTGCGCGGTTAATAGGAAAAGGTTGGAGTGGGTGGCATTTGCTGCGTAGGATAGTGGTATCGCGATAGGGGTTATAATATGTAGCCTTAATCCTATCTGTTACTGGTGTACAGGTTCTGCCTCCCATTCTTTCCGATCGTGTGAAACTGTTCCAACGAAACATGGTTTCAAATCTGGAACTTAAAGTGATGAACGCGAGCGAAGTCGTCATTCCCATGTTACAGCCGAGCGGGAAGCCGCAATTGTTAATTTGCGTTGGGCAGGAAGGTATACAGATACTCCATGCAAATTTTTTGCAGATATTTGGCTCGACGACTTTCTTCTCATGGCTCTGCCGGCTCTTCTGCAGCCGTCCCCAGGGATCTTTGTTTCTGAGCATGAAAAAAGGGGCACGGTACTAGCGGAACTGCCTTGAACAGTGCAATCACAATCGCCATCTAAGGGGGCACACGCAGAATAATGTATTCAGTTAGGCAGTACTTTAGTAAGCGTTGAATATCCATTTAATCTACCATGCTCGTGAGTGCTTTCTTACCATCAAGTCCTGACATCGTTTCTCGTCCATGCCCTCCTTTTTCCAACCCCTATCATTACTCAGCGTTACCCGTATCTTCACTCCTCCCAGTGTTCCCATGGTCTCTTCTTCCTCGCCTCTTCGGCCCTGAGATGGTCTCTTGCCGCCACCAGCGCCTTGCCCAGACGGTCCCCTCCCCAGTGCCGTCGTTGAGACATGGCATGCTTAGCAGAATACCCAATGCCCCCATACACGGTCCTTCGAGGCAGCTTCACACAGTATCCTGTCCCCCATCGACATAAGCTTCCTTCCCAAGTGCAAATTCTGTTCAAGCTTAGCAGTGTTACCGGCAACGACGACGGCGCTCTTCACCTCGTCCCAGCTTTCATGCGTGAAACCGACCGTCGCTCTGCCCAACGTATTTTGCTCCTTTAGGGCTGCTTGTCGAAAGCACACGGACTTGCCTTGCTGTGTCGTGAAACCGGGCCACTTTGCAGTAAACCATGGACTGCTCGGCGCAGTTGAAGTTGATGTCCCCTTCCGGGTCAAACTCGTCGACGACGTGGCCTACGAGCGCAGAGATCTCGGCCTTGGGGATGGTAAGGTGGATCTGTACCATTGACAGAACTCGCCCCATTCTGCGTCGGGCATATAGAACAACAGCGGGTCGTCTGCTGGGTTGTAGTGCTCTTGTGGTGTGTGTTTTTGGGGGCGGGAGGTGGACATTGTAGTTCTGGATGGCGAGTTTTTCTCAGCTGTGATGTTCTTGGCATGTTGTGGCATCTTTATCTGTGATTCCGATATGAGTGATGGGGAAGAATAACTGGTTGACGGATTAATGCTGTTCTTCTGTTAGTTTTGACGAACGCTGTGGTGTTGGTTTAGATACCTCATGTCTGGTGGCTTCTCGTGGCGCTCAGCGAGTTCGGAGATAGCCCAGATTACTGATAACTCAAGTACTTTGCATTTAAAGGAACGCCGATTTATAGTTTATAGCGGCTATATATTTCGCCGCCGTAAAACACATATTGGAAGTTCGTTTACTCCTTGATCCTCTTAGGGAGCTAGGTAGACTGGGAATCCAGGCCAAGCACAATTTCTTCGAACACCATGGTAGATCAGGTGGATGGGACCACCTCGTAGCATGGTTTTCATTGTGTCGATAAGAAGTCGCCTAGGCAGTGCCTCATATGAGCATGCAACTTCCATAACCGAGTGTACAAGCCTTGCTCACACCATTTAAAGCACGAAAGATAAACTTGTCTACCACACCTTTTGTTCTAGCTGCATACGGGGACGGTTGTTAGATGCAGCTGTGGACGCAGCTTACGCCCCCAACTCGTGAAAGGGGTGCTGCTTGTATACCCAAGTCATTCGGCAGCCTGACTGGGAACAGATCTGGGTTTTTTTTTCCGCTGGAAATGGTAGTTCCAGGCCTTTTTGCTTTCCAGCAATAAGATGATGGAAAAGATCTACGAGACTCGATTGAGGGAAGGCATTTCACAAACCTCGAGCATAATCGACGTCTTTTCACCTCTAGCTGGCCGCTGCAAAGTTCGTACATCACTTTGCTTATTTTACATGATAGGTTGTCCAAATACCAATCACAACCAATGATACATATGCGTCAGCACCGCCTCATCTGTCAGTGCCTGTCATTGCTGGGTATCTAAGAAAGGACCGCAACCAATCATGCAGGCGGCGTCGTGGCTGTGATTCAGGCGCTGAAAAGCCGCCTTCTGTCTGTTGGAGAGCCTGCTCATAAACACCAAAACTTGTAGTAAAGCATTCATGTTTAAAACTGCCCCGCCCCTCCAGCCGAGTTCTGCAGTCTCACGCATCCTGCAATATCCACGCGATAATTGACAAGGCCATCAGTCCATAGCAGTGACGCTTCGAAAACCTGAACGTCGACATTGGAAATCTCTACGCTCTTTAATCGATTTCAGCTTGTAAAATGGCGATCACTATTAGTATCAAGTTCCTCTTCGTAATATTCTTCGCCATGTGTGTGGCTGCAGATGACGGAGACGACTTCTCTAATAACCTATTCTCAGACTTAGCGCCGTATGTCTTGTCTTTCATCGTGTGCCGGCTTGTATGCTGATGGCTTATTGCGGACAGGCTACTGGCTCTCTTCGGAGAACGTGTCACTATGCAATTCATGAGCCAGTCAATGGGGTGGGCTGACAATATTATACTGGCAATGGCCCCTCTGGGGATAGTCACCGCTATTGTCGGTGCAATCAGGGTTGGAGGACCTTCGTGGCTCAAAGCCATCATCGGAAGAGCTAGAGAGAACCTTGCTGTGGCAGAGCAGGAGCTGATGTCGTCTACATCGACGGAAGTCTGTGAGCTCTGGAATGGCAAGGAGGTGGTAAGGTGCATGGGATCAGCTGCGATCGCCGAGTTTATATGCTTATTGCCTGCGGACATGCCAAAGGGAAACGAGAACCCAGAGATAGTGACAAGTACGCTGGAGAAAGCGTTGCTTGAAGGGTATCTTGAGGAGGTTGGGGCAGACAGTGAGTAGTTGCATCTGATTCTTTTGGATTCAATCTCACCTCTCCATCAGAGCGAGACAACTGGACCGGCAGTCGTCACAAACATGTTTCTCGGAGCTCACGCGACAGTTCAGCTGTAGAGGAAGGGAAAAAACCTCCCTCTTCTTCGACACAGGAAATCATAATAGTTCGAAATGTGTCTCCCAATGCACCCAACATCTCACTCAACTCCCACAGCCAGCACGGGAGAGCAGAACTATGGGTGGTGCCCGCCATAGGGACTATCCTCCAGCTGGGTGTTGTTACCTACTCCGGATTCGTTGCCTATTACCCGGCATTCAAATTTCAGAAGAACGACCGTCCTATTGCAGGGTATGCCTTTCCTTGCACGGCAATCGGCACACTTGTATTGGTGTCTGGTATGCTGCTATGCTCCCACGTCATCGAGAGCAGCACCGAAGAAAAGAGGTATCGACCAGGACACGGAAAGCACGCTCGATTGGTTTGGCTGCAACAGACCAAGACCGTGAGCGACCAGGTCTTTGCTTCTTTTGTAGTGTCTCCGACAGACAAGCGAACACTCATCACAACATCCCACCGAGCGCTGCGAGCGGATGCTCCAAGCCACTCTCACATTTTGCAACTTAAAACTACCATAGGCGCAATAGTAACCTTTTGTGGATTTGTTGTGCAGTTCATCGGTTTGCGCGGGATGCACTGGTCCGCCTCGGTTGCTCAACTTGGTGCAGTCCTTGTGATGGTGGGTTTCAAGGCATGGGTTCGTCGTGGACTTGCTAGACCTCCCCAACACAAGCGCCTTGAATCTGGATTTGAGCTTGATTGGTTCGCGATGGCGCTGAGAGACAACTGGGGAAAACTTGGGGGCCCTGCCCCAAAGCCCATGGGAGATTGGAATCTTGACACTGAGGAATGGTCCCTCGAGAGACAAGAGACGCATGAGAAACTACACGAACCGAGTGATCGAACGCATTCAGATGCGCACAGAGTATTGAAGATAAGGCGAGACTTGGGTCGACTGGCGGATTGGCGCGGGCCAGCTTCCGAAGAAGCCATTGCTGTTGCAAGGGCGATTGAAATCACGATGGACACCCTTTTCGATTCTGGCGACTACAAGAGCTTTGTATGGTCTCTCGCATCACGTAATCAACAATTCGTCGAATTTCGCCTAGAACGACGAAACCAAAAATGGAAAGCATACTCAGATGAGATCGAAGCAGCGTTATCATTGTGGCTCTTCTCTGTCCACCAGCACGAGCACGACGAAGGAGACAAACCTCCAATAGGACTTGTTGCGAATGCAGATCCCGAGGATGATGGATGGCTACGCGCAAAAGGATTGCCTGCGAAACTTAGTCTGCGGCTTCTTGGCCCTGATACAAAGGACCTTCGTCGAGATCTCCGTTGGTGGATGCCCAGTGGGGCGACCAAAATCGTCAAGGTTAAGGAAAAGGCCGACGGCGAGGTGGAGGTAAAAAATCACAGAATCGTCGGTTTTGAATCCAGCCGTCCCCCTACATCTAAACAGCCGCGCCAGCAAACTCGATTTGAGGCCGGGGAGTTGACAAAGCCAAAATCTGGTGCTGTCGAAATAAATTGTGATGATGGCGAAATAGCGGATGAATCAGAGAAAGACGCAGCGAAAGAAGCATGGTTTTTGGCGAAAGAGTCATATAAGCCCTTGAAGTTGCTATATGCCCAAGAACTGTTCTCGGCTTTCATGTGGGCTGCGGCGAAGACGCGAAAGGAGCCCGTCGAAGGTAGCGCTGACATACGACCTAATGACACTGGCCATGTAAATGCATGGCAATCATTTACGCTCCAGAATGTTAAGCTGTCGAAGATGGCTCAGGACATTAAGAGCACTGGACTTGGAAGTCTAGAAGACATCTACCTAAGCATTGTCCCGGCGCTCAGCAAGCAGCGCAAGCTTCCGGAAGCTGATGTTGTTGTTGACCTGGCACGGAAGCACGCCAAGCGACATGAGCAGCTATTACGTTGGAACGAAGCTGGCGATATATACTTCTGGCTCTTCCGGACGGCAATGACGTTCCCAGGAGAAAGTAGTATCGTGGCGAAGGCTACAGCCGTCGTCGTGGAATATGTTCGACAAGTCGCCGCAGTCATTGAGTTGGGGGAAATTAAACTTGAGGGAATCTATCAGCTTGGTCAGCTAAGAAATTTGAAATCGACTTTTGAGAAGGAGTTGCAATCAACTTTTAAGGAGCAGCCACCATTGGCTCCTGGAGAGAAGCTGCAATCCGCTGACCAGAAGACATTATCGAGCCTCAGCAGGTTGTTTGTGGCAGGGTCCAATGGCCTAGACGTCCCTGTGGAATACCAAAGCTACCCTCCAGTATTCAACCTCACGGAGCTGCTTCAGGTTGAATATTTCGACAAAATTCCATCCTTTGAAATGAGAGCAGAGATTAGAAGGGCCATTGAGCGTGGGGCGAATGTAGATGGAAAGGATGTTCGCGGTTGGACACCGCTACACTACGCCGCAGCAAAGGGATTGAAACGAATGGCCAATGCGCTATTGGAGTTCGATGCAGATGTCAATGCCCGCAACCTACTCGAATGGACGCCACTACATTACGCCTGCCGGCATAATGATACACAGCTCGTACAGAGTCTCCTCCGAGAAGGCGGAGAAGTCAATGCGCAGGGAAGAGACGGAGTGGCGCCACTACACTGCGCCGCAATGGAAGGCTTGAGGGATGTTGTAAGCTTTTTAATCGAAGCAGGAGCAACCATTGATATCCTGGACACGTCAGGAAACACGCCACTTCTCTGGGCTGCATTCAGGGGACATGAGGACGTTGTCAGTTATCTGTGGAAAGATGCAAGCAAGAGGCTGCGAGACAAGAACGGCAGAACTGCCTTGCATCTAGCAGTTTTAGGAGGACATAAGGAAGTAGTAATTTGGGTTGCTCTGGAGATGGAAACGGATAAGAACGCTAGGGAGCGTCATGGACGAACACCGCTCCACTTGGCTTCTACGAGCGGGTACGAGAGCATCGTGAAGCTGCTTGCCGGCGAGCTAAGCTGTGATAAGGACACCAAAGATGACAGTGGCTGGACGCCTCTACACCATGCTGTTAGAGAAGGACACGAGAGCATCGTGAAGCTTCTTGCTGGCGAGCTAAGCTGTGATAAGGACGCCAGGGATAACGAGGGCCGTACGCCTCTACACTGGGCTGTTACAAAAGGATACGAGAGCATCGTGAAGCTTCTTGCTGGCGAGCTAAGCTGTGATAAGGACGCCAGGGATAACGAGGGCTGGACGCCTCTACACTGGGCTGTTATAGAAGAACATGAGAGCATCGTGAAGCTGCTCGTTGAGGCGGGGGCTGACATGGAGGCGAAGGATAACGAGGGCTATACGCCTCTACACTGGGCTGTTATAGAAGAACATGAGAGCATCGTGAAGCTGCTCGTTGAGGCGGGGGCTGACATGGAGGCGAAGGATAACGAGGGCTATACGCCTCTACACTGGGCTGTTATAGAAGAACATGAGAGCATCGTGAAGCTGCTCGTTGAGGCGGGGGCTGACATGGAGGCGAAGGATAACGAGGGCTATACGCCTCTACACTGGGCTGTTATAGAAGAACATGAGAGCATCGTGAAGCTGCTCGTTGAGGCGGGGGCTGACATGGAGGCGAAGGATAACGACGGCAACACGCCGCTGGACGTTGCGCGCTCATACCAACGTGATGCTGTTGCGAACCTGTTTATACAAACGTAGTCTGACAACAGGGCAATGTCTCGAATTGATCGAACAGCGGCGTAACTTACATGTTACTGAGGGCAGGAGGCTTCAGCCTGCCCGAATAGCATGCGCGACCGTCTTCCTACCGACTTCCTGTCTTATTTCAAATACCTAGTTTAGTATGACCTAGACAGATAAACTATGCAAGAAAAGTAAAAGCTGTTGATCCGTGGTAAGATCCATTACTACCACGGTCTCTGTGAGTGAGGGAGTGGGGCTACTTGCAAAGTCCCAATCTGCCGCCTTAGCAGCGAACCTATATTTATACTACGATCGAACCGAGCAATCTCCTCTCCCTTTCACCGCCAACAATCTTCCTACCATTTCACCATGGGGGACAGGTACAGCGTCACCAGATGCCACGGATTGATACTTCGTGCCTCGACAAGAACAAGAACCTGTTGTTGCTCGCAGAGATCCGCCTCACGATCTTGGAGGTGATAGCACAGCAGAAGCATCCTGGCAGGACTTCTTTCGCATCTGTCTGCAAGGAGTGGCAGCTCTTTACAAAGAAGCGAAACTTCAATAAACTAAAGCTACAAGCGTCTTGCCTAGATGATTTCGAGCGTATGACCAGCCGGCAGAAGGAGCTCGTTCACCATGTTCGGTTCGATATTGAGCTACCGAAATACATATGCCGATGGTGCAAAAGAAACGAGTCATATTCCGGGTCACAAAACAACAGCTTTATTACCAGTAACGGAATCCGGAAGCTGTTCCGTGTCCTTAGCACCTAGAAGCCGGCGAATAGCTTAACGTTAGAGCTTAACGCGTATTCTCCTAGCGACTTAGACCACTTATTTAAGAACTACTATTTTGCCTCTAATAATAAGGATAACAAAGACGCAGCTCCTATAAAAGAAGCTAACTGCAGCTAGCACGATCTACAGTACGGCTGGATTAATAGCTAACAGGTTACGACTCCTCCTAGATCAGCCATACTACGGCTCTTTAGAATAATCGATCTACGGTTCTAATAAGAACTACCTCAAGTGGACGGAGTCATATGCTTCATCATACGTCGACAAACACGTCGTTTGCTTTTCCCTGGAGCACTTCAGCCTATATTGGACAAGCTTTGTCGTTTAGAACACCTGATCTACGAGCCATGTCGGGTGTGGGAATGCGGATGAAGAGTGCTAAATGACCGGCGTACGTATCGACATCACTATTTCGAATCCTCACTTCACACATTCGACTACTAACATCTGGGTTGCAGACTTTCTACCTTTGCTGCAGAAACACCTTCCCCAAACTCTCAAGAATGTCACGATTTTTGAAGATTTCAGCGATAATCTCGCTGTAACACTGGGTGATGCTGCCCAGTTGTCCTGGCAGCTGCAAGTGGAAGCTTAGCGCGTTGTAGATCCTAGGATTGGTGCGGGCTTTGCCTCCGGAAGTCTCGATCTTGAACAACTCTCCGTTTCCTATATGGTCAACGCCGAGGATTTCTTGCAAGCGTGCATGCCAACTTGGACTTGGCAGCGCTTGCAGTCCCTGGCGCTAACATCGCAACTCCTACGACGTACGTGAAGCCGGCAGAAGATTGATGCCATGCTATACAAAGCCGGCATTACTGCACTGCAGATGCCCAGACAGCATGCGTTAGTGCCCTGGAATGGCACTAAGGGAATGCCTGTGCATTCATATACCATACGGACAGAGACCGTGCATACGTTACCTGGGGCGGTACATGGGATATGGAACTAAGCCCTTGTGTGGTGAAAGCGTGGGAATGCGTGGCCTTCGAGAGTCATTCTTGTGCACTCCGTCCGGGTCGGCAAGCAGCAAGTTCATGGCGTGATAGGGTCCCATGGCGGTGCCATCCATCATTTGGACTCGCTCTGTCGAGTGGTTTCTCCTGCATCCCTCTGGCAAACACGGAGAGAAGAAGCGTAGCGCACAAAACGAGTCATTCTCCATGTAGTTAGTGATTGGGTGTAACAGGAAGCGGTGTCGAGTAGCGAACGCATCCCACCTGAGGGAAACGGAACGACCTTGAGGATACATAGAACCGGAAACGGTACGTTTAGAGTGTAATTTATTCCACCACTCTCCCGAGTTTTCCAATGTGCTGTGAACCAGCGTGAAAGATGCCCATCTAACGCCGCTACCAAACCAAGCCAAAAATGGACACGATCCCCAAAAAACATACAACACCAGGTATTCGCTGATCGTCACCGACTCAACTACTAATCCGGCCCTCACTGGCTTATCTATGGGAGAGCGGACGGGATCCCGAGTTCTCCAGTGGGTATGGTCGTATGTGACGTTTCGACAAGCATAAGTCAATTATATAGCTCACCAGCCAGAAGAGAAAGAGGAGGTTGGCGACTTAACAGTTGGACATCGCCCTTTTCAACAAGTTGTATTCCAAAAAAGCTGTAAAATGGACTCCAAAATGGTGGGGCCGTGCTTTCAAAAGCTAAGTGGCATGGTGGTGGGTCTTGATGTCGACGTCGACGTTCACGATCGTGACTTACACTGCCCAGATGCGTCGTCACATGTGAGACTTAGATCACCATCACCGAACAGCCAACAAGCCAAAGTCACCAACCATGCTCTGAATAATAGTTCTTCCATAAGATAACACACACAAAAAAGAAGAGGAAAACCCTCGACACACAAAGTAAGTCAAGCATCACGGTCTTCCGATGCTATCTCACCATCAAAGCCACATTGCAAAACTAAGGTGGTCGTCAAACAAAAACCACCAAGGCCCTCGAAACCCGGATTACCACATCAGGAAACCCAGGGGAAAAAACGACGCCACAACGAGAGACAAAACATGTTCAGAACAAAGACGGGCGCGCAACCTGGGCCGTTTGTTCTCTTAGCAACAATCAGCGCATATCCACGGGATGAGGAGGGATCGAGTACCCGAGTAATCCTCGTCCCTTAGCCTTGTCCCCCAACCTTTTCCTGCTCCGTCCGTCCGTCCTCCCTCCGCCCTCCCGCCTCCCTCCAAAAAAAAGGCCACCCCTCCCCGAGGTCGCCGATCCACCACCGGTGCTTCCCGCCCTCACAACTCCCGCACCGTCCCAGTCACCGTTTTCCCATCCCCGTGCAGAACAGACACCGCACTAGACTAGCACGACCCACGCCTAGCATCCAACTCGTTCAAAACCACCCCCCCTTTCACCGACGGGCACTAGCCAGTAGCCTACACCAAGACGCCATCCAGATACGTTCGCTACTAGCAGCAAAGCCTGGCCGGCCAGCCAGCCAGCCATCCCACCCACCAAACGCCTCCCTCGTCGCGAGGAACTCACTCGCTCAGCCCAGACTGAAAAGCGCCCGTTCCTACCCATCAAGTCCACCGGCACCGCCTTGGTCCCTCCGTTCACGTACACCGTGCCGTAGCCCTCGCCTCGCCTTATCTCTGCCAACTAGAACCCATTAAATCATCCTCCCGGCCCCGTCACCGCCAGCCGCTCAGATCTCCCTTTTCCCTATCCTCCTCACCCCACGATTCCTTCCGATCAGGATCTCGCCCGGCAGGCGGGCGTTTCTGAAGGGGGGGGGGGAGGACCGCCAGCTTACCCCACCTTCACGTCCCCCATCACAGACACCGACCGCACATCACAAGATACGGGAGGGACAGTGACATATCGCTATACCAAGGCATCTGTAGAATGGAGTGAGGGATTGCATCGCACTAGCACCCAAGCATGCAGCATTCATCTCCGGGATAATATCGCGAATTGGATGCAGGCACGGGGACGAGTGAAACAATGTGCCATCGCCAAGCGCTGTCGTCTGGGTAAAGGGTGGGAAGCTGTGCCCAGTACGCATACGTGATCGACGTCCAAAAAAGAGGAACCTGCGGGGTGCATCCGCACCACGCGAGCTGAGCTTTCACATGTCAAAAAAAAAAAAAAAAAAGAAAAAAAAAGCAAACAGCTGTTGACTCCGAGGGACCCAAGCCTAGGTGCGACCAACCCTTGCAGATTCTTGTGTGTGTCAGTCGTCAGGGAGCAAAAAGTTGAGATGGCAGATCAGCTCAACAATTGAACGGGGCCAGGAAAAGACCCGAGAGATTTTCCATGACTGACATCTGGGCCGTCAACATGAGAGTTCAAGATGAGATAAAATGTTTTGATTTAGCGAGCAAATTTGAAAACAACAGTGTGAAGGGTATCAACTACAAGAGCCTTCCCTGATAAAAAGTGGTGAATCTGGGTAAATCTGGTCCCGCATGTAAATCATCGTCGCCTCCCGTACGCGGCCCGCAGCAAGGCCGGGATACTCATAAAATCACTCTCATAATCGTCCAACTTGCTGTCCTTCCGGGAAACCTCAACTTCCTTTGGTGTGTGTGCTCCCATCTCATCGCATAGTGACTGCGCTCCAACGATGCAATACCGAGACCCCATACTCGGCATTTAGGCTTCGTCTTGAAGCGCAGTGAAGTGCACCAATCGCACGCCTATATATATAGCAGTATTTCCGGGGGATAGTGTCGCTCATCACCGAACCCCAAGAGCACTCTCTTGAGCCATGAGCTCATCGTTGCCCTTCATTATATCTTCGAGCCACTCGGCTGCCATGGTCAGCATGGTACTCTTGCTGAAGCCACCTCCTTTCAAGCCTGGCACGAGTTCACAGAGGTCGTCGAAGCCTTCCTTGATCAAAGTCCGGCGCTTTTGCTCGCTCTTGATATGGTTCTCTCGCTTCTGGGCTTCCGTAAGATTCTCGCGGGGCGGCTTAGCTCCCGTGCCCGACTTGCGTCTTCGGCTGGCTGTGCCGTTCTCTGTTGGCGGCGTGGCGGAGGCTGGCTCGATCTTGGTTTTACGTTTCCTCGCTGCCTTTGTTGCCGCACCATTCTCCTCGTCTTCCTCGTCAACGTCATCCTTTGTGTTTCGGCTCTTCCTTCTCTTCCGTGGCGGGGCGTCCGCGTCTTCCTCCTTTTTCAGAACCTCTGATGACTTTCGGCTGTGTCCCTTCCCCAACGCATGCTCGCCGTTGGGGCTCGGCGGACGGGTGTTATCCGTGCTTTGACTTGGCTCGAGGCACTCCATATATCTCAACTGGCCCTTGGATAAAGCGTCGTATGTTTCTTTGGGGTCTGGGACAAAGCTGTTGGAGCGGTTGAACCGGGCATCCGAACCCCACTGAACATCGATATTAGGAACCTGGTTTGCCCGTTGGGCAGAAACCCTCTCCCCAGGCGCAGGGCCGAAAAACATGTCCGCAAAAGTGCTCTCGTGTTCGTCAACGAGGCTGGCCTGAGCTATACTGCCGCGCTCAGCACGCTTGAAATCCTCCATAGGCTGGTGTCTGAGATGACCGACCGGGGGCCCGAGAGAGTGCGACACGTCTCTGCTGCTACTACCGAACATCGGTCCAGACCCGCTCGCGTTCGATCTTGACGATGAACCGTTATGTAATAATGTGTTGGCAGCTTGGAGAACGTCGGCCGAGGCATGCTGTTCGAGCGATGGGTGTTGCTGTGGTTGATGTTGCTGCTGATGTTGTTGTTGCTGGTGGTGGTGGTGGTGGTGGTGGTGTTGCTGCTGCTGCTGCTGCGGCGGCGGCGGAGGAGGAGGCGGCGGCATCAAACTCGAACCCATGGACATCATGTCTGAAAAGTCGGTATGGGGAATGGCATGGCCAGGGGATGCGAGCGGTGGTGGTGCTGGCGATTGGCCAAAAGACGTGGCCGTCCCCATGAACTGGGGTGGTAAATCCAACCACGCATCGCTGAAGTTGAGACCTTCACCAAATGATGGTATGTTATAGTGGTCCGCCGTCATGTCCTCGAAGAAGGAGCTAAGTAGCTTTGTATCATTGTCGGAGAGGAGAGGAGCGCCAGGCGCAGGTTCGGGAGGGTCGAGGAAGAAGTCTTGAGAGGGATCAACGGCATCTGGAAGGTTGTCAGCGAACATTTGACTTTGGCGGGAGGCGGAGAGCGGGTTACTCACAGCCGAAGGGCAAATTCGGGTCTGACGGCTGCGTCGAACCCATCCTGGGACGTTGTATGGCGAGCATGGGTGCGTCTTGTGGCAAATGGACGGTAGTCGTCGAATGGGCTGCTTCTGGTAGGGAGAGACGTTGAGCGATGAGGCTTCCAAGTGTGAGAAAAGAATGAATGCGGGCGACTCGGAGGTGGACATGCGCATTCCTCTGGGAAAGTCGTTATACTAGAGGGACATGGTAGGAGGAACGGAACGTGTCTATCAAAAGCGCAGCGCGTCTACACGGAGGAGAGGCTCGGCTGGTTGGGCTGGGAGAGGACGTGCGGAGGAGCGGCGGCCGTCAAGTATCGGCCAGTGGTTAGTCTGTCTTGTGATTTGGCGGGGTGGCGGATTGTTGTTGTGGCAGCAGAGGACCGCAATGGTGTTGCTTGATAGGAGTGCGAAGAGGTTGGAGGGTGGTTTTTGCCGTCTTTAGGTGCGCGCCGTGGCAGAGCGGCAAGAGACCGAAGTGGACGCCTGGCGGGTTACGTCGAGGCGGAGGTGGGGTGGTGGCTGCGCTTAGGCACCGCACCGGGCTTCTGGATTCCTAGTGCCAGGAAGAGGTCCTCTTCGTTCTCGCCTGATCTGAAAAGAGCAGGGGGTTAGGGAGGTTGAGTGAGGGGAAGGAGAGGATGGATGGCAAGGACGGGGCGTGGTAGAAAAGGTCGGACGGGTGCCGTGTAAGGTAGGGCGAGGCAAGTAAGGTACGGTGAGGTGAGGTCGGGGAGGTAAGGTGAGGTGAGGTAGGCGGAGCTGGGGGCAGCGTGCGGAATGGGGTGTAGCAGAGCAGCAAACTTGCTACGTCCCGTTGGAGAGAGCTCGTCGTGGTGGTGGAAATGGCTTCCAAGGTCTACCCGGTACGGCGGAGGTTACTGCGGCCCATGCAGTGCTCAGAATACTGAAAAGACCCTTGAGACTCGTTGAACCGCAGAAGCAGAGGGACCCGGTGGGTGGGCGGAGGCTGTGGCGACTCTGGCGAGAACGAGCTTCGAGACGACGAGGGTACGTGTGTATGTCGAAGATGGGATGCGAGCCCTCGGCCCATTTGAAGCATTGAATTGCTTTGCGGACAGACTCTCTGACGGCCGTGGGCGCGGCGATGCACGCGTGATGTTGAGGTCCCTCACTCGTGTACTTGCATATCCAGTCTCAGCAACCGCAGTCGGTACGGATAGCAGGACCAGCGATGACAGGTGAGTGTGAGACGGATCCCCAATCACCTTTGAAGTTGGTGGCCAGTTGCAAGCTAAGGTAAGTAAGACAGGTTGTAAAAAGGACGTGACGGAAGACGGGAGGGGGGTCACGGCGACGGCGGCAGAGAACGGAGGGTACAAAGACCCCGTGATTTTTTTTTGTAAAGCTGGGTGGGAAAATGACGAGCAGGAAATCAAGAACGACTCGGGAAGAATGAACTGGTCTGGGGCACCAAACAGCCAGACGGCCACCCCTGTTCGTGACCAGGGGTGGTTGAGAGCTAGTTCTGCCACAAGAGGCAGAGACTGAGAAGGAGGGAGGGCAAGCCGCAGGTCGCAGGGCAGGGCGGGTTGCAGCGGCGAGAGGGAGGGGTGGGGTTGGCTGGGATGGCGGCACGGTCACCTGCATCGCCCTGCAAGCCTCCGCAGTTAGTACCAGCAGCAGCAGCAGCAGCAGCAGCAGCAGCAGCAGTAGCAGCAGGCATCATCAGACAGCAGCAGACAACAGCCAGGCAGAGAGGCAGGTCTAGAGTCTTGACACCGACGAGTCGGCCTACTTTTCCTCATTGCTACCACACAAAAAGGCAATTGGCCCATCTCGCAAGTGCCTAGTGAGATGCTGGTGGTTGTTTCCTGCCCTTGCCTGCCCCAACATCTGAACAAGGACGGAAGGCTGATTGGAGCAAGACCAGGATGCGCGTCGGAGCCATACGGACATGAGACAAGCCGAGCGATATCGTTGAAACGGTGCTCCGGTGGTGCTGACAAAGACGACTTGCGAGGACTCCGAGTCGTACAAAGGGCGGTCAGCAGACAGGCCGACAGGCGTGAAACGAGACTGATTGGCTCGTCGAGCCCACCTCAACCATCTTATTAGTCGGTGCCTGACGGCTTCGCTGCATGGGGGTCGACGCATCTCCCGGCCCTACCAGACTTAGTACGCTAACGGGGCATCACATGCCAGCGCGGAGCTTCCCTCAATTTTTTGGTCTCCCCAATCTCAATCTCTCGTCCTCCTGCTCCTCTTCCCGCTGTCTTACGCTGTCAGTCATGTTCCAATCCCCCCCTCGCCCCAGGAATTGCTTGACACTATCCCGTTCTAGGCTTGGCTGCGCAAGTACATTGTACTGGGTGCTCCGCATCGTCGCACTTCCCAAGCTTTCCCCAGCACTTTTCGTGCCACATCTCAACTTGAGGTACCGTAGCTTTCGAGGATCCGTTCCGCACCCGATCGATATGCCCTGAGCTGCCTGCTTGACTTTCGACCTATCCTTGCCTTCCACGTTATTCCCGCTCATCCTGCTCATCCTTCGGCCAAACTCGTTGCTTCCAAATGTCGCCTGGAACTGCTTCTGTAACACCGCTTCGTTCCGTTCTGTGTCTTTCGGTATCCCAGTTAGCCATTGCCGCTTCGACAGCTGCAGCTCTGCCTCCATCTTTTGGAACCTTGACGGCGGCCCCAGTCCATACGTCTTCGCTAGCGTCGACGGATCCCACTAAGGCACCTCACAGACGCCGAATGTCCAACCTCCGCCAGGAAGAGAGGGACAGCAGCCAGTTTTAGGAAACATCAAGACAAAGAAACAAACACAGCCTCAGTCGATGCGAAACGGCTGGTTGTCCTAGCTTGTCTGTGTTCACCGCCCACTCGACCAGTCGACGCTCGATTCCGCCTATTGAGTCCTTCGAGAAAGCGGAGCCAGCGCCGACGTCCTTACTGATCGGTTCTTCAAGCAGCCCGCAAGGACTCGAGCAAGGTATCCCTGTTTAGCATCGTCTGCCACCTGCCGAGCCAACGCAAAACGTAGTTCCCTTCAGGTTTCCTCCAGCCAGACAGACTCCAGACTCTGATAGAAGTCTCTTATTATTTAACACCGTCGCACTCGCATGGGTTGCCGCGCCTAAGCTCCTTCTGGCTTGGCTGCGCGCCCAGTCTGTCACTGTCTTTTTCCTTGGTCGACAGCGTGAATCTCAGCGTGACAAACCAGCTGACCGAAACGTTGTTCTGCGGCCAATCATATCCGACGGCCATCTAGCTGAGGAGGTAATCTGCGCCTCGGTCACATTTGCCGGATTCGACCTCTTCTCCAGTGTGTGCCGAAGGATCCAATCGTCACATTGTCTTCGGGCTCAGTCGCCCATCCTGGTCTCCCTTCTGCATTTCCTGCGCAACCTACGTCGCTTCATCCTACCCCAGGCCTCCTCCATCACATCGTGGGACGCACTATTTCCCCACAATTCCCGTCCTCTTCATCTCCTACCGCGCAAGGTACGAACACATCAGACTTTCGACACTGGAGCACAGGCGCTGGACGGTTGGCCGCGGAGGACCGGTCGTTACGAGACTCAACGGACCAATTGAGCAATTTGGTTTACCTTACCCTGGTAAGACGCGTCCACTAGTTCACGAAGCTCCCTTTGCGCGTTATCTCGTTATTCTTCAATGCCATACCTACTCCGTACATGCCCAGACTTTCTCCCGCAGAACGTGCCTAGTTGTATCCGAGGTATCTGGTCGACTTCAAGTGAAGACAAGCCGGGGCAATGCCGAAGCTTGTTCCTAATAACCAAACATCTGTCATCATCCGGTTGGCTTCGCAACTCGACATGATTCATACTTTCAATGCGAAGCGGACTGGTTGTCCGCTTGCCACGCCTCTTCCCCATTACCTAAGGTAGCTAGCTCATGCGTTACCACGATTCAACTGCCGTTACGCCTCCCTGCCTTCGCACTTTGCTGATGGATTCCTTCGCCTAGAGCAACAACCCATGTCTTCAGCCACATCTTTCTTTTTCGAAATCCCTTCCATTGAACTCAGTTCGATCTGTTAGTCTACAGTCGCACCTAGCACCATTGTACGGTTACATCATTGCCTTACCCCGAGTGCACAGACACATCGCTTAATGGATCTGATGCGCATCGCTGATTCTCTGCCCAGGAACCGTTCTCATTTCAACTACCCGGCACTTGACGCCGAAGCCTTATGGCTGCTGTTACACCTCTTTCCTCCGCAATGCTACCTCGGAGTCAGATGCAAATTCGCCGGAAAAGCCTGATTGAGCTACACGGAATCCCGCCAATCCTACGGCCCCTCATTCGGGCCTATCTACTTGGCTATGCTTCCGCCGTCGCCCCGAGGATCCTGACACTGTTGATGCAATACATTACCAAGAAACGCCGCAGAGCCTCAACGGACAATGGCCAGTGCATCGGGTTTGTAGCACAACTCAGGCGAATAATCCTTGCCGGTCTAGATCCGCAACGTTTCCCAACATTTTGCGCCGTGATAGTCGGCGGCAGCACCTTACTAGAGGTATGTCCACTCGATACCAGTGAAACGGAGTTGAGCGCCGGCTATGTAATGGATGTGGGGTGCTGTGTCTTCAGCTGAGGCCAGGCGTTGTCAACGCAGTGAGAACAGCCACAGCGAAGGAAACTTCAAGCTTCGGCATGCTGTTAGCCCAGAAGCTCTGAAGACAATAGCCCAACCAAGTGGTTGTGTTCTCTTGCGGAAAAGCGTTGGCCCACAACTAGCTGAAGGACAGTTGCGCCCCTTGCATACTGTTCTACTGCTAGGCCGCTCGCCATCTCACTGCATTGGCCTGGCGTTCTAGCTGTGTTGCATCAGATGATTAGACTTGTCCCTGATCACTAATACGTCCCGATAGGAGCCTCTTCGGCGATTGTTTGAGCACAATGCAAAAGGCCTCGCTGAGGCAACACGTACCAGGTTGGTGGACCTAACATATCCGTTGCGGTACCGCACAGGAGCCATTATTCACTAACACCGAAGCCAGACTTGCCAGATGGAGCGCCACATTCATCGCTGCGTGGTTTAGTCTGCAACTCCTGCAGTCCAAGAAGAGCTCAGCTTTCACGGAAAATGTTCCGGTCAAATCTGACGTTCCTCCGGGGGCTGAGCTGAAGGAAGTTCGATATGCCGGACGGACTCTTGATTTGACCCTATTCACACTGACGCGGGCACTTGATGTCGTCGTTGGAGAGCTATGGGCCCGCAGACGTGCACGCCGTGTTGCTGAGGGGAGCTGGACCAAGGTCAGCACACCAGTCCTTATCTTGTATGACATTCCTTTACTTACTTTCCGTAGGCGGAGTGGATCATCGGCAGGTTCACGGACCCCAGCCTGTTCGTTACCTCGTGCGCCCTCATCATGTGGGCGTGGTTCTACCACCCCTCGCGGCTCCCCAGCGCCTACAACAAATGGATCAGCTCGGCGGCCAATGTCGACATGCGGCTTATCGAGGCCCTCCAGAAGCTGCGCGCCGGCGAGATGGCCTACGGCCGGAGCGGGCAGGCGGAGCTGTTGCAGGGCATGTGCGAGAAGTACAAGTGGCCGATGGACTGGGGCGACCCGTCAAAGTCCATCCCGATCCCCTGCGAGATGGTCCACATGGGCTGCGGCCCCTCGTGCGAGCTCCACGCCATCAGCCGCTTCTATCGGTCGTGGAAGTGGTCCATGGCCATGTACCTGCCCCTGAGCATGGCGCTCCTCCTCCGGGGGCCAATCAACAAGAAGAGTGTCTTGCGGGTGCTGCTCTCGGCGTCGCGGTCGGCGGCGTTCTTGGGGACGTACATCACGCTCTTCTACTACGGCGTCTGTCTCGCCCGGACGAGGATTGGGCCTCATCTCATCGGCAAGGACCTGGCGGCGCGTCAGAAGATCGACTCGGGCATCTGTGTTCGTACCGGGTGTTGCCTGTGCGGCTGGAGCGTTCTCGTCGAGTCCGTCAGCCGTCGCAAGGACATGGCCCTCTTCGTCGCGCCGCGGGCCATGGCGACGTTGTTGCCTAGGCGCTACGGAATGGACAAGCAGTGGAGGGAGACGCTGGTGTTTGCCGCCAGCACGGCGGTCGTGTTTACCTGCATCCACGAGAACCAGGCTCGTGTTCGAGGCGTCTTGGGTGGTGTTTTGGGGATGGTCTTGCGTAATTAGATAGAAACACTGTCAGAGAGATACACGAATCGGCATCTTTGTGAGATTTGGGGAGGGGTATTGGTATAAGAATGCAGTGACTAGAGGGACGTGAACCTGGTATAGAGTACGGGGCACATGGCCGGCTATTGGTGTACTTTTTCTGTTGTGATACGTGGGTTGGGTAGAGCAATCGGGTTTTCGAGGTTTAGAGAAACAGGAGGTTTGTGGTAGTAGAGAAGAGCGGAATTTAGAAAACGGAAACATGATGCAGGCGCGGTTCTGAATAATCAAGGGTTTTGGTTGACAATCGCCACACGAATGGCGGATACGTCGTGATCTTGCCAGGCCTCCATGGGTAGCCGGATAACGTGCATGTATGACCTGATCTGATGGCCGGCCTCTTACGTTGTTCTCTGCACAGCAGGACGCTCTCTGGAGTCGTGACGCAAAGGGGATCTGGTTGGAAACCACCTCCAACCTCGGACCCGCCACCAGAGCCATAGAGGGCGTGGCAGACGTTGGACCCCCTTCCTCCCTCGCTCCCGGGCCGAGTCAATGCCAGCCAGCCTCTGTGATAATATCTCAACGACCAGGACAAGGATATACTAGTTCCCACCCAGCGTATTGGTCGGCCTTGCTCGGAATGAGACGACATGTCAGGCCTTTCTATAGACTCGAGATACACTGCGAAGGGGGCTGGTCTGCGAGTTGCATGGTCAAGCTGCCCAAGGTCATGACTAGGAGCAGATCTTGGCATGGTTCCAACCCCCGAGCAGTGCAGAGCTTGCCGTCAATACGACAATTAGAGGGACGTCCTTTGGTGCTCAGTAACAATTAAGTTCTACTTAATAAATCCGCGATCATAGTACCAGCAACATCTAACGAAATCTAACAATCACTCGAATTGTTGGGACGCCTCACTAGTCAACAGCAGCCCAGTTCTCAGAGCTGCACAGATGGGGGCCTAGAACTAAGCCAAATGGTTCCGACGACTCCTGAGTGTTGTGTATCAAATTCCGTTGTCTCTTGGTGGCTAATTAGCAATGTATTTCCTTTGAAGGGGTTGGTAACGTGAATTAGTCAGGCGTGGCAGTGGTTCGTGAGCTTGTAAAGTCAGGGCGGCGACTTTGGAAGATTTAGTAAGTGCGAAGTAGCATACTCAAAGGTCTTGGTTACGAGAATATTCTAAATACGATTGAGCATTCAAAGTATGGGCTGCGTTGGGAGAGTACTCATGTGCCTCGCCCATCACCCGCCCACATTGGCTTGCTCACTGCCAACGTCCCAAAAACGTCGCAGAATACTCTAGTCATCGAAGTCCAACGGCTGCTGGTGCTTGATTTCCTTGCATACTCGTTGGCTTCGGACTCCATTACCTGATCCTCGGTGGGATCTAATTGCATCGGGATCGGCAGAGTTTCTGGGCCCAAACCCGGATTTATTACCAACCTGCGTCAAATACTTTAACTATCGTAATTTCTAGCATGATACTGGCAGTAGTACTCTTTTCTGATTAATAGTTGTTCTTGAATCTGAACATCTTTGTTGCATCACCGAGTGCTTTACACTGCGTCCCAGACATCTCCAAAGCCATCAAAACACAGACTAGGCTACGAGGCTGATGTCAAAGACAGGTACCCATGGTAAGAGTACAGCAAGGTGGTTGTCGGAGTGTGTAGAGAATCTTACCCTGTGTCTGTTGAGAGTGAACTGGACCAGACTGATGCTTTTAAATGGTGTAAACGTGGATGAAGAATCTCTGCGACCGCTCTTATACGTCTAGACAGCTCGGTGTTTGAAGGCCCTCCTCTTCAAGCGCGTGGGAAGCTCGTTAATTTATCTCCGAGGGCCTCTGTTCGTCATCACTCGGTGATTTGCAATGAAACACTACAATCAAGTAAAGGTGCCGGTTCTCGGAGAATTTATGGAAATTGCGCGTGCGCGTTGGAGCCGGTAGCCGTCCACCTTCGGCCCGGACTCCACCGTCGGGGATAACCGTCCAAGATGGAGCCGTATCGGGGATCTGCGGGCGTCCACAAGAGACCGACCGCCGGACCGGGTAGCTTTGACCCCACCCGTCATTTACCTCAGTCCGATCCTTCGGCTTGGCCTTCCCCCTGGCAATTCAACGACGAAACCTGACCCATGGGCTACGAACCTTTGGACAATTGTCGTTAGGCCACCTGGTATGTCTCAGGTGTAAAATCCCTCGTTCTGTTCCCCCTTGAGTCCCCAGTGGGAAAAGCAAAGTTCTGCTTCAATGGAGTTTGCTGTCACTCCGACATCTCCGCCTCCAGCATCTTGACAGTGACGTCCGAGCGGTCTGTGGTCAAGGTCCCCCGGGACTTGCTCTTCGTGAAAAGACACTCATCGCAAAATAGCCAATGAGCGTCCTGGCGCGATATTAAACATGAAAGCTTGGCTGACAATCCCACGAGGAAACCCGGAACCTCGTCCACCGCAATGATACCCCCTTTTAATATCAGCCGCTGCCATTTTTGCAGCTTTCCCGCCCGTTTTCTGACAATTGAGACCCCCTCTCAGAAATGCCTTTGTCCACTTACAACGGACGACAGGTGTCACAAGCATACAAACTCGCTTGCAACCTATGCGCTTGCGCGCGCAGGCGGGAGATGATGAATGCGAAAAAAGCAAACAGGGGAAGAAGAATCAAAGAAACCCCAGAAAACATGCTCGAACCTGCTCAGTACTCTCCAAGACAAACACAATATCAAATTCATCCATACGCTGTCGATTCTTGGTGGACTCTCTTCTGATGTGCTGCCAAGCTGACCTTTTCGGCTTGATATGTATGGTGTTGCGACTATGTTGCAGATCCCCTTCCGCCGTGGACCACACAGCGCCGTTCCTTCGGGATCGGAATGCTGTTCCAGTCCCTAGCATCCTCGTGTGCTCGGGCTTAAACCCTTGGTATTATTGGGTTAGATCAATGGGGCCCTGAGTCTGTTGGTTTTCGCCTTGGGGGTATTCAGTGGTGGGCACTATAGATGGAAATGATATATATTTCATGGACTGCCGACTTTGTATATACCCATCTCCAGCCTCAGGCAGTGCCCTTGATTAATCAGTCTTCTATTCCATCGCCTTCCTTTCTTCAGCTACTTCCAGTCTTTCCCCTTCTCTTCACCTTTGAGACCTTCACGTCTCACCTTCATTCTCACCCTCGAGCTTCTCACCTGTCTTCCACATCACCACCACCAAGCAAAAGCGTCAACCACGCCCCCCAAACCGCCAAAATGCGTCTCCCAATTCTCACTATTGCAACCACGCTCACGTCCCTCGTCGCCGGGAACCCTTTCCCTCATAGGACCCGCGACACCCTCACCCCGGCCCCCTTCATCCCGACCACGAACGCCACCTCGCCGCCCGTGAACTTCGGCACAATCGTCTTCCGGGCAATGGACATGCTGGACATCTTCGGCCCCCTCGACGCCCTCCAGCTCGTCGCCCACAACCGCCACCTGAACCTCCACCTGATCGCCGCGACCCTCGACCCGGTCACCACCGCCCCGCAGGCCGCCGGCATGAACACCTACAACTCGTCATTCTGGCCCACGATCCAGCCCACCGCCACCTTTGCCGACGACCTCGACCTCGACGTCCTGATTGTCCCCGGCGGCCCTGGCATCCGCGCCGCCGGCCTGGAGCCGATCGTCGAGTACGTCAAGAGGTACTACCCCAAGGTGAAGTACCTCATCACCATCTGCACGGGCACCAGCTTAGCGGCCCGGGCGGGCGTCCTGGACGGCAAGAGGGCCACGACGAATAAGGCGGCGTGGAAGCTGATTACGGGCATGGGACCGAACGCCAAGTGGGTTTCGCCGGCGCGGTACGTGGCCGATGGCAACGTCTGGTCTTCGTCTGGTGTAAGTCTGCCCTCATTTATCTTCTCATTTTGTCTGAGCGTAGGACGCTCGAATGGAGAGAACGCGTACTGATTCGTAAACTCCAGGTCACTTCCGGTCTGGACCTGATCATCGCCTTCATCAAGGAGGTCTACGGCGAGGAGCTGGCTACCAAGGTCAGCCGGATCATGGAATACGTCCCCAATGCCGCCGACTGGGACCCTTTTGCAGAAGTCAACGGCGTCGAGCCCACGAACAACTACTGAAAGAGGAGAACTTCAAGGGAGGAAGGGGCTGAGGAAGAAAGTTGGGATTCTGATTTGAGAGACGCGGTGCATATCAAGCGCATAGCGGAGCGATGTCTTTTCCGAGCGAAGAAGGTTTACCAAGGTGGCAGACGTGAGATAACATGGCCAAGAGGGCCGTTGAGTTTGGAGTCTACTTGAAATTTTTTATTACCATTACCAATACTCCTTGCTGCGTGAACTAGGGACCAAATGAACTTGCTAACATGCGCTGCCTTCGTCTCAAGCAGACTTGGAAGCCTTCTCGACCTCGAACAACTGCTTAATGGAGTCCCTCAGGGTGACGTTCAGGGGCGTGTACTTCAACCCCAGAACCCGCTCGGCCTTGCTCCCGTCAACGGCATACCGCTCCTCCGTCTTCCCGTATCCCGGCCGTCCCTCGGGGATCCTGCTCTTCGCCTCCGGAACCTCCTCGCGGATGAGATCGGCAGCCGTCTGCCAGTCGAAGCCCCCACCGACGAGGAAGCGCTCGCCCCCTGCCGCCGGCGTCTCAATCGCTCCGATCAGCGCCCGCGCGACGTCCCGGACGTCAGCATACCCGCCAAAGTCCGTCGGCGGAACCTCCTTCGCGTCGACCAGCTTCCAGAGCAGACCCATCGACTCGCTCAGACGGCCGAGGTCAGGGGTGCCGAGGTACGGTCCGAACACCCAGGGCGGGCAAATGTTGGCCAGCGTGAACGTCACAGCCTGGTTCTCGCCCATCCAGCGCCACATGGCCTTCTCGGCGAGGGCCTTGGAGGCGCAGTACGCCGCGGCGCCGCTTTCCGTCTTGGACGCCTCCTCGTAGTTCATCGGGTTCCAGTCCTTCTCCGTGTACGTGTGTCCTGGACGGTACCCCTTGGCCATGTCGACGATGGAAGCAAAGGACGAGACGTTGACGATGCGCTTCACATCGGGCCCGTACAGCCTCGCGGCCTCGAGGATGGCGAGGGAGCCGTTGATGGCGGGCTGCAGGAGATCCGTCTCGTTGTTCTTGGGGTTCAGGATGAAGGGAGACGCGGCGTGGATGATGCCCGTGACGCCGGCGAGGGCGTCCTTGTAGGATTCGTGCTTGGTGATGTCCGGGACGATGGCGAAGGAGAGACGGTCCGAGGCGTTGGGGAAAAGGGTGCGGATGTTGGCGAAGGAGGACTCGGAACGGGCTGTTGCGCGAACATTGTAGCCGCGTTCGAGAGCGAGGCCGATGATGTGGGTACCGATGTAGCCGTTGGCGCCGGTGACGAGAAGGGTTTGGTTTGAAGTCATTGTGTTTGCTTTGACTCAGGTTATACGGCTTGAAGTGAGATATAAGTCCGTACAGGTGAGCCTAGTGGTGTTTCGTATTGAGTTGATAAGATGCTGTGTGAGTATGGTTATCCAATCTTGTTGTCGTTGATGCTTCTGTCCTCAAATTTCCGTGTCAAGTCTGTCTACCTTTATACTTGCGAACGAACCCACTTGCACTCGAGTTCATAGCCAAAGCCAATGTCATGTTGATTTCAAAGACTGTCGAAGGCTTCGGGCGTCCCGGAATGTCGTCAGAACAGTCACTTACACCACGGGCGGCATGCTAATCGCCGCTGCACCTCAACGGCGCTCGCGCTTGCGAGTTACCTCTCAGGGTCAACATGAATAATGCGAGTGACATCATATGGGGTAAGCAGACGATCTGGGTAAGAACCGTGTCAATGGAAGCATCATGACTCTTTAATGATTGCACTGATGCCTTGCTTCGGTGATCAATCCACTTGAAGGTCAGGGGTTGAGGGAGGCTCTTTTCGCCGACACCTCTCAAGGTAAAGTTGCGGCGATAAGATGTTTCGTGGGGGAAGACGTGGGGGTTACGCTAACATTGATTTGTGATAATAGGAGCATAGCCTCTGCACAAATGGCACAACTATACGATATGATTAATAATGCACTGAAAACCATTGTGCCGAACTTGGGCCGACGTCTTGGGTGGATTTACGTCAAACTTAGCAAACGCAGCACAATTCCTGGCGGGGCAGGTCGACTCGGTGTAAGAGACTCACCGAGGTGAAAAAAGTTCACCGATACCATACAGCCGAGGATAGTTCGACCCAAACGGCAATGCTACGGGTTCGGCTCTTCCCTCTCAAGTCGGAGGATGGAGTCTCTTGCCCGGTCCATTATGTCGTTACAAAACGGGAAAAGCACACAGCCACATACGGATCATGACCTGCCAGATGGGGATGAACATTTCGCCGGCAGTTTAGTCTCGAGTTCACGATAATCCATGAAGGCTAACCTCGTGCGGTTGGTCACAAACACCAGCCTCGGCGCGTTAGCCGCAAAGGACAGAACCCACAGATTATGCAAGTCCAGACGTGGATGGCGATGCGCTGGGGATAGCTGCCAGAATGCTTCAGACTGCCCGACTTACACGCCCGCAACCCAATCCTCAGCTGGCTCATGACGCGGGCTGCCAAGTGACCCCACCGACCCGGGCACGAACCCCGGGTCTTGAAGAATCTCTGAGGCTAATCGCTGCTAGATGAGACGAGGTCCCAGATCTCCAGGCACGAGGTCCTGTACCCCGGCTCGGCAAACTATAGCTTATGTACGGCATCGGGGCGGCGGTCGGGAGGAACCGGAGCGGAAATCTGGGGTAGCTCGGGTCGAACCTCGACGAGGGCGCATCATTCCGGGGCGGCTGGCGGCAAACGGGGCCTGTAAGAGAGCTTCTCGATTCTCGGGAAGCCACGCCTGCTGCCGTGGTCCATGTGAGTGGTGAGTACCCAGTTAACGGTGGACTTGGAACACAAGAAACGGCCAGCTGCGATGATGTGGGCTTCCAGACGGTACGAGCGTCAGTGACATCCTCCTAGCCACGAGGCTGATGACACGGCTGGTATTGTGCGCCCTTGACATGACAGATTGGTAAGCTGTAGGCGAACGTCATCGTTAATCAGTCTCATGACCAGACAAAATTTGGTCGTCAGATTTTGGCAAGTTTATCAGGCTGAAAGTACAGATGGTGAAGGATTTGCCCGAGTGCCAGCTCATTCACGTTAGTTAGGCCGTAGTACGGCCAGAATGTCATTCAGGGGCCTGTGCCGTGCGATGTCAAAAGGGGGGAAGTGACGGTAGTGTCATATCATGTCAGGCCGATCGATGTTGGGGCCATAGAAAATGATCCGACCTTGGCCCTGTCAGGCGCCTGGCAACAGTAGATACGCAGGCCTCCGGCGGTAAACACATAGGCCGCGGCATTGACGTTGGCGGGTATTTTCGGTAGGCATATCGTCAGTCCCGAAGTATTCGGAAGTTCCAAAGACGATATAGGCGAAGCCAGGAGCTCCTGGGGCCGACGAAGCCGTGATGCTCCGGCGTATCGGGCCAACCGGGCTGGTCATTGGGTTGGGTGAGTCGAGCGACAGATCTCGGGCCCCACCAACCGCCGGAACACCCCAGCCCTGTTTTGATGGACCGGGTTTGCAGTTCAAGCAGCAGGCCAAGACACCCCAAATGGCAGAAATGGGTGGTGTGCACAATTGCTAGCACCCTTGATAGTCGAAGCCGCCTGCACAAACTCCATGCGTTGAATCGAAGGGTTTGGATGAGCATGGATGGGTATTTTTTGTGCGCATCCTGTTCTTCCAACACGGACGACGGAGCCAAATATGGTGCGGTCCATATGGAGGGACCGAGAACGGAGTCGTAAACGGCCCTTCTCGACCATCATCTCTCTGGGGCTAAAATCGGCCGAGTCGAGGCTGGAAGTGCCTCATGCACCAGGCAAAGTGTTTCATTAGCTGGGCTCAGTCGAGCTTGGCGGGATGGGCAATGGAGCATTGAGTGATTTATGGAGCTGGGGTGTTTTTTTTTGGTCGATGTCCATAGCTAGGCCGGACTTGAGTAAGACTGTATGTAAGAGAGTGCAGTGGCAGGGACCCAAGATCGGACCCTGGAGCGGAGAAGGAGCTTTGGCGCGGGATGGCGGGATGGATGGCGAGAGGCGCGAGTGAGCTGTTTGAACCAGGTGCACCTGTGGCACGTCGTGTCTTGAATACAGTTGAGAGGGATAATAATAACAATTCACAATATCCACCAAATAAACTGGAACGGTGAGCGAGCAGCTGGAGCATCGAAGGTGCCAGAGCTTTTTTGGCGTGGACCGCGGTGGCCGTGGTTGCATGAGGAGGAACGAAGTGGTGGCAGTGAGTGAGTCCACGGGGGTATCGGACCTGATGCTGTTGGACCGGGGGGTAGCTGCGAGTGTGATGTAACGAGGGGCAGGCCAGCAACAGGAGCAGGGGCCAGGGATAAGGTGCCGTAGCTGACTTTTTTTCTCGCTGGAAACCAAGTGAGCTGCCCCTCCATGCCCCTCCATACCTCACCTCACCATTCCTGGCCCTGATAATGCTTGCACTGCTCGAGTCGTTGTCGGTCCGGTCTCTCTGGTGAAAAGTGACACCACCACCACCAAGTCCCCCATGTCAGAGATCTTCATTCTG
>LFIW01000348.1:0-138611 GCA_001625285.1 Colletotrichum incanum
AACCCCCCCCCCCCCCAAAAAAAAAAAACACCAACCAGAAAAGGCTAACCAAAACGAACAGGGTCAGAACGCAGCCCGTGGTCCCAGCGTCGCGGCATCCCGCGTTGACAGCTCCGCGAACCCTGTCCCCTATCCCGCCTGTCCGCCCCTCCCTTAGGCCTTTTTCCAGGTTTCCCTCCCCCTCCCCAGCACACACCTGCACCGCTTTTTTTCTTCCCTTCTTTCGCATGCTAGCTCGGGCATTTTTGTCTCGAATTGTGACCGATCGAACCCGTCATCGACAGTTCTCCTGTGCAGAACCACAGAAGAGCCTCCTTCCCAAGGGGGAATGAGATCGTCTGCACCTCTCTTCACAGCCGACGTCGTCTAACATTAAGGCACCTCACCAGACTTGCTTTTCCACCTCAGCCGCGAGTAGAATGGCCATCAAACCCCTCGATCGAAGGATTCCTTCACGCAGCACGAGCACGCAGCAGGGCGTGGGAGACACAGGGCGCCCCCCACGCCATCCAAGTTTTGTATCGTTGTTTTGTGTTCCCTTTTCAATCCGTGAATTTTGTGTCCTGATCCAGCTGAATGGCTCCTCCGTACGGATACAATTTCTACATGCCGGTGCGTCCGTCAAGCGCTCATCATCCACAACCGCCCTGCCGGAGCATCCTCCCACCATCATTGTGCAATCTCTCCGTCAGAGTCAGGTCAGCCTTGTACCGCTGAGCCGGGAGGGCCATCGACAGACACCTGCACCACTCGACGACACATGCACGCGTATCCCCAAAGAAATGCAAGACCTGGTCTCGCATACAATAGGGGGCCCGCGTAACAAGCAGACTTTTCTCCCTCCCTTGCCCTGAGATGAGAGTGGCTCTGAGATGAATCAAATCAAAATGCACACCCGCAACCCTCGCCCAGCTAATGAACGCCCCTGGGTTGTAAACGTCCCGCAAGATTGGTGATGCAGAGCCCCCCTCCGCCATTTGCCAGGTCCAAGATGATGTTGCACGAACGCCGCCCCCGTCGCACGAGCTGTGCTTCCAGCCCGTCCAAAAGCCTACGAGTTCGTGACACTCACGGCAGAATCCCTTGAAGGCGTGGGACACGTCCAGGCTCAGGCACGCCAGTTCACTGGTCTGCCCTGTCATGAAGTGCAAAACGCACCCGAAAAGAAGCACCACCCCCATGGCCGGGAGATCTTCCCCGTGATCCACCCACGCCAGCTCAGCACAAGTGAGCTCTCCTCGGCGTGCCCCACCGGGACATCCTGCCTGGCCAACAATTCGCAGAGCTCAGGGCGTGTGCCTGCCACCCCCCGCCTCGCCTTGACATGGGAATTGGAAAAACTTCACGATGGGGTGCATTGGCGAGCTTGCACTACTGCCCGATACGCTTGTCGTAGGTATCTCGACACCAAGAGGCAGGGCATGTTTCCTGCCCGCCAGTCCCGCGTCCGGGTCGTGTCTTGTCTGCCCTAACCATGGGAAATCTCTTTGCGGAGCCCAGCACCGGGTGTGCACCAGCCCTGGGAGGGCTTTTGGAATGTCCATGGAGTCGCCGACAAGACGGGTGGTGTTAGTGATGACTCGAAGCGCAAACCTGCCGCCGGCCCAGCTTCCTACCTACCGCACCCGGCCCGCAACGCTGATGTGGCCACGCCCGACACCACGGCATCAGGCCATGACGGACGTCTCGCAGGTCTCGCTCGGGGGACCGGGAGCAGCAAGCCCTCTCGACAAGAGCACGCAAGCCCACTGGGGGTAATGTCTCGCTCCAGCTGCCGCCCAGCCAGAGCCCTTGGCTTCGAGAATTTTCACTGATCCACATCCTCGCCGGTGAAGCTGGTGAGGTCCACGCCCGCCAGCCTGAGAGGAGTCGAACTCTGAAGGACGTGGGGGGAGAGAGACGCATACGCCAGAGTGACACGTCGCCAGCATGAATGACGGGCTTCGAAAGAATGAAAAAAAAAAAAAAAGCAATAAAAAAAAATCTCCCTTAGGATGCCCACCGCACCCACTGATGGCCCCGTCCCAAGACCGTAAACGAGAGGAAAAGCCTAAAAGAATATTGAAAAATCGTCAGATCATACGGCTCACGGACGGTGGCGGCCCAAATCGGCCATCTGGGAAGAAAGGAGGCGGGGAATTTCCTGGCCCTGTGGCCCGCTCCCTTCTTCCCAGCAAGCGGGCCGCAGGACGATGGCGGATAAGATCTCGTTCACAAAGTGTCTTATGAAAGGGTCACCGTTCCATCCAACATCGAACCATCGCCTGTCCAGAGAGAACCCTAAGCGGATGAAACCAGGCGAGGTGGTCAATGTTGGAACTGCCCCCAACAAAAAACCGTGGCCCGTGTCGGTTTGAGATTGCTACCCATCTCGACAACGAGGCAAATTCAAGGCATCCGGGGGGGGAGGAAAGGCAATTCTATTCCTCGAGGCACCTCCGCGATTGGCAACCGTCCCCAAAGTACAAATATATTGGTCCCGCGTGGTCTGGGCCGCCGCTGTCGACTCACCCGGATAACTGCACAGCGTGTGATTCGGCCTCATGTCAACTGAAGCCAACCGAAATGGTGAAACAGGGAGTCACCAAAGATTCGATGATGCGCGGTCGTGTCCAGCTGTGACTGGCACATCCCCCAACGGATCCACGGCAGTTGCACGCTTCCCACTGTTTCCACGGCACGGCATTGAAGCCTTGGAGGTTGGGGACAAGAGGACCCGTTGTTTGAACCGTCTGCCGTGCCAGGAAACTTTTTGGTTCGCCCGTCCCGGAACTCTCACCAAGGACCTGCGTTCACAAGAGGCACCGGTTCCTCAAAAAAAAAAAAAAAAAAAAAGACGCTCCTTTGCTGGACACGGGACGAGGGGCACGGCATAAGCTTGTCTCAGGCTCCTGGCCGTGGCCCAGACGGCAGGCTGCCACTTGGGACACCGGGTCGGTTCGCTGCTGTTCCTGTCAGTGTTTCTGCTGATGATGCCTGCACGCGCGAAGCATCCGACCGTGCCGTGCCACGGGCCTGCGCGGTGTCCTTCCCAGGGACCTGGAATGCCACAGTCCTTATTTTCGGACCAGCCTGGAAAGATGAAACCGGTGTTTGTAGGGACAGAGACTGACGTCATCGTCGGCTTGCAGTGGTTCAAGGGGGGGCCGTAATTACGTGAGCCGGCGATGCCCAGCATCCGGGCCTGCGTCTGTCCGAGTGATGGCTTCGTCTTGTCTCAAGACTGCCTTTGGTTTAAGAGGAATGCGTGAGACGGCCCCTGCTTCGCTGCAGGAGAGTGCTGTCGCTGCAGCACCTGTTGCGTGGTTGGACGGGAAAGATGTCTGATGCTGACTGACGGGTGTAATGGTTCAATGTCGATCGCCAATTCGTGTGCATCTTGTGCAAGCAGACTCGGGCCCGGTAAAACCAAAACAGAAATTGAGGGTGGAAACGAGGTGGCTCCGGAACCCGACAGTTGCAGTGGTTCGACCAGAGACTTGTTCTCGAATGCCGTTAGCGCCGCCTTGCGGGCGTTGGGCCAGCGAGAGGCTCGATCAACCCGGTTGTGAAGGATAACCCAAGATGGCACCGGCGTATAAGAGAAAAAGGTTGTTTGTTATTGTCTCTTGCATGTCTCCCGTCCAATGTAAAACAGAGCAAAAGCAACTACGGCCCAGAGCGGGCACAACAAGCAAAGAACAGACCGCCAAGACCGGGCGCGCAGAGACCATGGATCGATCGATCCGGTGCACTTTCGGAAGGGAGATGAAGAGGGCATTGCAGAGGCTGATCCAGGTGATGCACAATTTTACGTCCCTGTCCAACCTTGAAGCGAGAAAGGGACTAAAACGCATGGCTTGTTTGACGGTTGGTTGTGGGAATGAGTCTGCGTCGAGAGGGAATGCCTGCGCGGGCCACTCCCCCAGCAACTGAGCACGAGGGGACATTGTCGAATGGGATACCGCCAACGCCGTGGCTCAATGCACTCGGTCCCGAGGGGAAGTCGTCGTCTCGTTGGCTGCTGTGCAAGGTGGGTGTTGCAGGTCGAGGCGACGGAGGGAGGTGTAAGCCGCAGATGAAAGGTACGGCCACGGTCCGCGTGCCGGGCGGTCGAGATGGTGAGGCATTATCTGCCCAAGTAACGTTCAACACAGAGCAGAGACAACGACGACGGAGGCGAGAGCTCGGCGCTGACTGAGGCTCTTGTCGCAGCCAGTGACAGGAGCGGCCTGGCGTGCAGAATAGAGTTGGGCAACCTGGGGCCTGGGGGGCAGGAGGAGGAGGGTGCGGGCTTTTCCGCAGCAAACGTCGAGCTGAGGCGATTCGAGGCTGGGCTGACGGCGACGAGGGGGCGCCCGTCTGCACCGAGTTGCCACATCGAGCTTCCCCTCAGCATGGCCAGCTGCGAGACGCCTGAAAAAGCCCTGCCACAGCGCTGGGGGTTCCACGACAACAACACCACCACCACCACCGGGCCGCCACGCTGGCCGCAATTTCGACTGGGCTGGGCCGCACTCGCGCATCGTCCCATCCAGCGCTTGCCAAAAGCGGCCGCCTCGTCGTGGTGAACCGAAGTGCACAATTGAGTGCATCGCGGTGTCAGTGTCGTGGTTAGCGTTCGGGCCACCCCCGGCACCGTGGTCCGGCCCAAGTCTCCCCTCGAACAAACCTCCTCAGAGCTCCGGACATCGGGGGGGGGGGGGGGCCTTGGAGGGCTGTGGTTGAGCCAGCTCCGAGATGAGGAGCAGTCATCGATGGTACATCTGCCCGTCGCCCATCTCAGCGCGAACGTGCAGCTAATTTCAGAGGTTGCCCAATAATTGCCGCCCGCCCGTGCTGGCCCTGCTCCGTTCCACCGTCCACGGATGGACAGCTGACGGTCGGTCGTTAGAACCATCAGATTGCGGCTGCTGTAACCGAGATGCCTCGCACATGAAGAGAGGGCATTCTGGCCTCGCGCTTGGCGAGGGTCCTCGGTTGGGCAATGTCAAAGGTGCGCGCCCCTGTGGATCGCGGGTCTGACTGACGATGACGGGAGAAAAAGGGTTCAAGCCCGGAACCCGTCTCCCGTGGTGCCCTGCGTCAGAGGACGATGGGGTCTCGAGATGGCATGTTTTCTCGCGCGGCTCACGTCATGGCGGTCATGTGGGCGGCATCGACGCATCGTGGCTCAGGGAAGCGCGAGTGTACGGGTCCCTTGTCCAGAGGGCGGGGAATGGGTAAGGGGACGACGACGTGCGTATTCGCTTGTCTGAGCGAGGTCGGATTCTGGATTGCTGGCGCCTGGCGGTGCTCGGAGACATGGCCACGGCGGTCGGAGGAGCGAGACGGCGGACGGAGCGACTGACAATGACAGATGGCCTGATGGGAGCATCTCATCTCTGGTTGCCCAATCTTGGTGCGAGATTGCGAACTGCGCGCCATCAATGGCCTCCACCAAATTCCATCTTGTTTCCAATTCTTTGCGTGCTTCATGGGCAGCAAGGCACAAAGTCGTCCAGGCAGGAGCGCAGGTTTCATCCCCAGCACACCTGCCCGATGACTAACACAGCCAGGAGGGCCAACCGCCACGCAAAGCGACAACGGACAGCCTACAGGGCAAGAATGTAAGCACAGCACAGTGGCATCGCCAATGCCCGCATCCAAAGTGCACGACCATGATGGCATCAAGTCTGCCCCATTGTGCCACGAACCTGCAGCTTCCGTCGTCTCTCGCCTCCTCTGCCTTGCCTCCCCTTTTTACCTTGTCAAACTTTTCTGTCCCCAAATTGTAACTTCTCCCTGCGCCGAGGCAGGACCCCCGGTCGCCAACGTGGGCAGAATAGCCGTTGTCAAGAGCCTGCAAAAAAGAAAAACCGCTGATCAACCGCCCCCAATGTGCCCCGTTGTTTGCTCCCGACTTGTGCGCTGTGTCCGACCCCCGTCCACTGTCCCCTCCGGCCTGTGGCATGTTTGGCAACTTCCGAGCAATTACCTTGGCGGGGGACCCTGGCCTCTCGAGTTTTTTTTTATTGGTTTTTTTTATGGTTTTTTTTCCGATTCAATTTTTCCCTGGCCTTCTGTCCCTATGGGCCACGGCGCCCGCCGGGGGGCATGAATGCGGTATGGACAATTGCCAACCCTCCGACACTATGACGCCTTTTCCCGTAGACCCACGGGCTCCAGAAGTGGATGCTGCTTGTTCTGGACAGAACCACGTCGAGTCACGGTAGAGTCATCGTCGATTGGAGTCATCATCAGCAAAGTAGGTGGAAGAATGCGTGCAAGTCTTGGAACTGGTCTTGTATTTTTGTTCATGTTTTTTTTGTGTGTTGCGTCTCAATCTGGTGCTAGTCCCCCGTTCCCCTGTCGCTGGAATCTATGCCTCCGCTGCCCAGTTGATCCGTCAAATTGGTAATGCCTATCCCCATGTGCCAGTCCAAACCGTCCTCAGAAGACTTGTCCCATCTGATGTCGGGGTCTTTCCCCCATCGCGTCCATCATAGTCCGAGCCCTTCCGCTCCCATGACGAGCACCCTCGTTAAGTCCCATGTCGTAATGTAATGAAGCCGAAGGGGGGATCTCCTCTTGATGCCCCGATGCCTTGAACAACCTTTGATAACAGACCCCCAGTGTCGTGGTACAGTCCCGGTGAATCCCATTGTTGCGCCCTATGCGGTTGAAGCAGGTGTCCTGCCACGCCAAGTACTCCCCGTAGTTGACCCAAACTTTTTTTTATAATGCAATACTCCGATGTAATGCCCGTTTTGTTACAGCAAGTCGAATCAAGGGAAAGAAAAGAAAGAAGCGTCGGTATGCCGATGGTGTTTCGAGTAAACTGAGTTGCGTGCTGTGCTGGAAAAGAAACAAAAAGGAAAAGGTGCCGATCGTCGGGCGGCTAAGGGTATATTGGACAGTGTATCGAAGAAAGTTGCGTGACGGTGGTTGTTGTTTTAAGCGGATCGCCGGCGTTGGAGCCTAGCCTGCTCGAACGACACGGCGTAGGCCTGGAGCTCCCTTTTGGCCTTTTCCGACAGGTGGCTGGCGTCCGTGTTGGAGGAGGTGGTGCTCTGCATCGAGCAGAGGCTCGAATTTGAGCTCGAGGTGGTCAGGGTGCGGCGGGTGGAAGAGGTCCTCGGGGAGGAGAGGTAAGATTGTCTAGCGGGCGTGCTTCCGTACGGCTGGGCGTTGGAGAAGTCGTAGGCGGGCGAGAGGTAGAAGTTGTTGGCCTGTTGTTTCGAGCCCCAAGGGTAGGAGGGCGTGTTAAGGCCGGGCGAGCTGGCAACCGAGCTGGGCGTCGACGTCTTCTCAAAGTCGGCAAGGCGGCAGGACTCGGAGCAGTAGGCGGTGCCGTCGGTCTGCTTGTCGCAGCCGAGGCAGAACTCGTGGGTCCAGAGGTCGAAGGCGGACATTGTGATGTGTGCGTAGGGTGGTGGTTGGTATGGTTGGTGTTATTCAGTTGACTGGTTTCGGTCTTGTCTGGTGTAGGTAGACAAGAGAGGCGGAGACAGACGAGTTGGTGTGGTGGTGGTGGACGAAGTGGTTAAAGAGTTGGGCGGGCTGCAGTCATTAAGTAGAACAAGACTGGAAGCCGCAGGCAAGAGAGTGAACCACGAGCAAGTGCCGGAGAGAAGATGAGTGAAGTCGAATGATGGGAGAACAGAAGGTGGATCGAGGTGTGGAAAGAGGTCGGCTCATATGTATCTATCCTCGGAGCACAGCCTGCCCACCCAGAGGAGCACGCCTTTTGGTGGTGCGTAGGTACCGGGGCAGGTCGAGTGG
This sequence comes from Colletotrichum incanum, assembly GCA_001625285.1. Lineage (NCBI taxonomy): Eukaryota > Fungi > Ascomycota > Sordariomycetes > Glomerellales > Glomerellaceae > Colletotrichum > Colletotrichum incanum. The sequence continues at coordinate 7,744 of LFIW01000348.1, forward strand.
GCGGGAGGATACTTTGGACTGCAGGCAGAGAGCGAGGAGGCCCAGCGCCCACCACACAAGCATGCACACACAAGCACAAGGGCAGGAAGTGGCCGCTAGTGTGCAGGTCCGGGGTGGAGAATGGCAAGATGGAGATGGAGGGCAGAGGGACGGCAAGGATGGCATTGGCACTCTGGATGGGCTGAGCGAGGACCCCACTCGCAGTGTTCTCATGCCCTGCAGCGATGGCGCTGAAGAGGGGGGTGGGAGGGCAGGACGAAGGGGGGTGGGCAATGGGTGAGGGAGAATGAGGGGAGCAGGTGGGCGAGATTGGCAGACAAGATTAGGAGAGAGAGATATTTGGAAGGGGAAGGGGAAGGGGAAGGGGAAGCAGAGGGTACGTATCGCAGACAGGGGACCATCCAGCAGGCGCTGGCGTGTGATGATTTCCTCTGAAAATTTTCTGCGTCAAAGGCGACTGTTTGTGCTGTGTGAGGTGTGGAGGGGGGGAATGATGAGGAGGGGGGGCAGGAGCAATGGTGCAGATGGTGCAAGAGAGGGGTGCAAAAACACAATTGTATGGCGTCGAGTTAGAAAAAAAACACATACATACACAAAAAACGGCGTGAAGAAGCGGGGCAAGGCGCTGGTACTGGCCGGCGAGAATTGGGCTGCGGGATACAAGCAAAGGCGTCATGCTCGGGCTGTATTGGCCTTGGTCTTGTCTGCTCTGCTGCCGCTGTTGCGTTATTTGCTCGGGACGACGGACAACAGTCGACAATGACGCGGGGGGCGTGTGGGAAACACTCTGCTGCATAACCTCTCCCGGTGGGCAACTCAGCAGCAACGGTTCAAGCAGCACAGAGTGGGCACAAATGGCGTAGGCGCAGGCAAGAAGGCAGCCAATATCTGTACCCGGCCCCCTTGTATTCCCAGGCACGGTTCTGCCCGTCTAAAACATTGATGCAATGGATTGTGCAGTTAAAGAATACCTCAGGCACGAGTACAGCCCGAAGACGAGCCACGAATGGGGGCTTTAGCCAATGAAGGTGGGGAGGTGGGGCAGTACCATCACGCAAGGAGGCTAGCTCGTTTCGACAGAGCTAGCGCTAGTTGGGGCTAGTGGGGTCACGCTCCATCGGCCCAAGCTCGTCTTCACTCCAACCGCACGCCTCTGCCTCGCACGCCTCTTCCATCCACTTCTACTTCTGTTCCCTGCTCGAACTCAAACTATGATCGACACCCACGCCCTCCCGAAAACATGCTAGCAGAGCCTAACCCCGGCCTCCCCTCAAAGGACAGTCATGTGTGGTTTGCTAGATCCAGCGCTGCACTCTCGTTTTGTGTCGCCAGCCAGCGGCAGTATCAGACACACCTCCACCACCATTCGTTCTGGCCACTCTCGGACGAGGACGGATGAAGGTGTATGGTATGGCAATTGCAGACTACTCCGTCGACAGCAACCGCACCACGATTTGCACCATTGCTAGTAGCGGCTCAACAAGAAAAATCCAGAGCCGTTCTACGCCACCCTCGCCCTAGGAGCCTGGCCTGGACCTGTCCCGACGACGGTTGTTCCCTTCTCGCTTGGGCAGAACCGAACCCCGTAGAGCTGTTGAGCCACTGTTGTCAGTCCATCTTTGAGGTACAGGAAAACTCTTCAACCTCATCTCCTCGACGAACCCGCAATATTCCTCGATCCCTACATCTCCCGTGCCCCCCTATCGCTCTCCCGGCTGCTCAGGACCGTCGTCTCTATCACGACCCTCGCTGGCATGATGACCGCCGGGGGCACATGGGGGCTCGGCAGGTGTCAGCCAGAAACCAGGTGCAGAACAGTCTGTTGTCGAATAACATGAGGCATGGAACCGCGTGGGGGGCTGGTGTCCGCAAAAATAGCGACAGCGGCCGTCCCCTTCTCCACGCTCCACTCTCTGGAGAATGGCCCTCGAGTGGCAGCAGAGAGGCCAACCGCAACCGCAACACACCATATGCGGGCGAGGAAAGGCGGCCATCGAATGCTACGGCGGCGGTGGGGTCTCTCCTCTCGGGTACGGATAGGCAGACGATGGACGCCGGTGCAACCAAGCACCTCGACGGTTTCGCGTGCCTCTGCAGCGGCTTAATTATTTTTTGTCTAGCCGCTTCGTCGTCTCAGTCCATCCACCGGCAGTCCACAACCACGCAACAATCGGCCTCTTTGCATGAGAGTTGGGAGAGGGTAGGGGAGAGGCCAGGTGAAGGCCATCGCCGCCGTCATTGGCCGTGCTCTAAATTGTGCCGATCCAACGCCAACTTCAACCCCATCCCGTGGGGTGGCGCCAGCGCAGAATCTGGGGCTCGCCATTGCCCGTCTGTTTCTGTATCGACTCATCCCAGCTCGCATTCGAATGGCATCGTGGCCTGGGGGCGGGACTTGGGTCTGCTTCTCGATTGTCTTCGCAGGCTGTGCATGGTCGAGGGTTTCGACGCCATCCTCATGACCGCCTCAACCCGGGTGTACCTGGCATGACAGCCAAACGTTATTTTGCTACGGACGACTCCAAGTCCGTCCACGGGTCTCGTTACGCAGCATGCACTGTGGCATCACAACACCGTGGAGCCATGTCACCCTCGATCGCCTGGCTTGCGGACCGTCATTATCATCTCGTCTTGTGGCCCATTCGTCTCCGTTACAGGCACTGCGAGACATGATGCGAGCCAGAGGCTAGTGCCTCTGGATTAATCCCAAATACACAAGTTCGAATCCGCCCCCATGATGCATCCTCGTCAAGCAACGACAGCATGGAGCCAACCCGGCAGGGATGGCGGAGATCTCATGCTTCGCGCAACACGGCGCTCCACTCCCGGCCGGCGGCAGCCACGGAGGCAGTCCAAGACGGCGAGATCACAACTCCTCTGCCTGACCCCGACAAGTCGACGTGCTATACGACAACCGCACGCCGCACAGTGCAGGACAAGGACCAACACAAGCACGAGCTGCAGCACCAGCAAAGCTCCTACAGGTCGTCGTCTGCACTCTTTGCTCCTTCGTCTGTCGTCCATGCAGTTGGAAACCGCTGCGAGCCAAGAGCGGCTAAACCGGTTTGGCGTCCACCCGCATCTTGCTCTGAGGCGGGGGAGGAGAAACAGGCGCAGGGCGTCGGACAAATCAGCATCACGACAGTCTCCCCACACGCGAGTCGACCGATGGACAGCCCACCTGACCACTCGTCCCCGACACCTTTCACCCACACCTGCATTCCGCGGCCCTTCATGCGTCTGCTGCATCACAGATTGTTGCAGGAGCCAACCCTGGACCGGGCTGGTCTGCCAGGAGTTCGACGTTGTCGTCACCTCTGGGGAAATTGACGTCTTGGACAGTCCTTCGCGGCTGTCGCATTTCGAAGGCCCTTCGGAACTGGGGTGATTGGTCACCTGGCCGCATGTTGCTAGCACGAGAGAGGCGGTCCTGATGGGCGAATTTTCAACCTTCAACGCCGGCGCCAATCACGACAGCCCGACAAGACGATCCATCCCGCCATTTTTGCGATAATCGCCGTGATCGTCTCATGAATGCCGGCCGCTCTTTCGACAAGGCTGCCGCGGGTATCTGAGAAAAGCACGCAATTGGCAGCGGCGGTGGCCCTTCTTGTCTCTGGCGATAGCAGAGAGACAAGAACCCCATGACTCCTCTTAGCCTGGTTTCAAGCTAGCGGCCCCCTCCAGATAAGCCGTCTCTTCATGCGCCCGTCCTATCAGACGGCCCACAGCGACTGCCCCGAGACGTCTTGTCAGGAACTGGCACACTGCTTGACTGCCTGCCCAGAGACATTGGCAGGATGATCATTTAATCCGACGTCTGTAACGCCAATTCGCACCGGGAGCTGTGGGGTTGACGCAACTGACGGCGACGCTGCATCCCGAGGGTCCACAGATCTGGCGTGGGATGGCGAGGGCGATGGCGAGCTCGAGATACCCGTATGGCGGGGACTACGCGTGCTCTGCGCCCACACGAGATAGTGCTGCTTCGCCCCAAGTGGGACGCCCCAAAGCGACGGAGTGCAGAGACGCAGAGAGACGGCCCCCGATGTAGGGAAATCAACTGTATGCCAGAACGATTTCGACGAAGTCAAGACGGGGGCACCTTGATGGCAGCGGCGAGTGCATCGGTTTGATTCCGTACGCGCAACGCCGAAGGGGTCGGATTACTCGGTGTCCGCTTCGTGCAGAGGACCCCCAGATGACAAAGCTAGCGCGCTGCCCACTCCCTACTTAAATGCTTGACGGCGGGAGGCTCGGACTTGGCTGGGATTGAGAAGATATTAGAGTTCGATCGAGTTGCGACCGTGACGGGGGCCAAGGACAAAGGCTTTGCGCCGACACTGCTCCAACGTCGACTGGTGCCAGAGATCAAAAAGAAGACAGCAGCCTCAATCTGGCAACAGCAGATTCCAGAGCCTCCCGCGCTTGGCGGCGCACTCAACGAGCCAGTCCAGCGAGCGTTTCGGGTCGTGGGCAAATAATAGAAACCCCCACTCAACCTCAACGCGGTAAGCGGTTGATCAGGAACCCAAAACACAGGCGTCCGTGGTTCCAAAAAAACATGCTTCCAGGACGTGCCGTGCTCGTCTTGGGATAAACACCTCCATTGAGCTCACTCTCCGAGCGCTATCTCGGTCGGATCGGGGCTAAATGGGGAAAAAAAGGGGAGGGGGGGATTTGGGGGTCATCATTTATTCCAACGCACGCCGATGATTCCGCAATGTCCCGTGCTGGTCCTTATCTCATGAACCCTCGCGGCGGCGGCCTTGCGACGGCCGCAGACATGCATCCCAACCGGGACTCACGGCGTGTACGGAGTGCCACTTCTGCGACTGGCATCTCTGAGCAGCATCAGTATCACCCCCTGACGAGGACCATTTTTGATATCAGATGCCGCACCGCAGCTCCAGTGCCAGGTAGCGAGCACACACTCTGCCGCGTTTCTGGCACGGACCATGCGGGAGGACAGGGACTAGCCCTGGTCTGCCCGCAAAGGGTGCTGGGGGACTGAGTGGAGGTCATTGGAAAAGGTGTTGGGACCAAGCGTCTTCAGGCCTGTTGAACATCGGAATGGCCTCACCAGGCTTCCTTTCTTGTGGAGTCTGACCTGCCGTCCATCGTTGGCTGCTACACACAACTCGGCCCGTCTGGTGGATGGGGGTTGATCGCCATTCGCAGTGTCCGACGACGACTTAAGTTTTTTTTCTTTTTTCCCCCCAAGCTGAGCTGCGACCCAAAGTGAACCACGGCAAGACTTGAAGATGACTACGGTGATCCCTTTCTCGACTCGTTACTGGCCGCTGGAAAACCCCAGAACACCGCGGTGTCTCACAATAACCTCATGACACCATTCTCCCAAGACACTTTCTGCCCACGTCTCATTGGACGGCCTGCCCAGAAGCTCGATGACGAACGCCACGACTAACCCTCTTTGGCATGACAAAGTTGATCGAGCAACACTGGCGATAAACGACGGACGCGCCGGTCAGCGCGGACTGAGGGCTGAGACGGAGGGAGCCTGAGCCTTGCTGGGGTGACTAGTGCGGGCGCGTCCCGAAGCTATCACGGCGTCAGCCGAGGATTGTGCGATCCACCAACGAGTCTCCCCAAAGACCCCTGATACGAACTGCTGGGCAGCATTGGCAATCCGCGATGATGCTCTTCGAATTTCTGGATCTGGCTGCATGTTTGCATGTTTGCATGTCTGCATCTGCGGCCGCAGCTGCTTCGACCACGTACCTTGCAGGACAATGACCTCTCCATCTCGTCCGATATCACTAGCGGAGCAGGGCACGTATCTGGCTTAACGGGCAGATTGAGTTTGCCAGGCCTCAGCAGGTGCGGGAAGAATCAAGTCCCTGGGCCCCCTGAGCTCAGGAGCAAAGTTGCCGGCGCCAGCAGCGTGGGAAATACCCAGGGTCTTCGACACAGAATTCCATCGATATCGGTCTGAGTCAATTGAGCCCCTGAAGGCGTCCTATGCAGAGGGAAAGACAAAAATTTCCTTTGAACAAAAATTTTGTCTGCAAAGACTCGACTCGTCAGAATGCAACCTCGACCAAAGCAGCAGTTGTCTCCGGAAAGCACAGAGCACGTTATTTGCACACAGACGCTCTCCTGGCTGTGATTCGATCTTGGCTCCCTTGTAGGCGCGATCGTTGTCCGCAGGCTTTTGCTCCCCATGTCGACGTGCTTACAGTCACCCCTCTGTCGCCCTCGCCCTCGCCGTCCCCCCCCCCCCCCCCCCCCCCCCCCCCCCCCCGGTCCGTTGCTATTCCCCCGAGTAGCACATTTGGCACCTTTTGTTTTCTGCTCGACAACTCGGCGTGGAAATGAAAAGGTCCAGGATAAGAAGACACTCCCCCGTCTACCTGAGTCCATCGCCATCGCCCGAGAGGGAGTTGTCACCGCCCGGTCCGGCCCCAGCTGTCGCGGACTGGGAACGTACCACCATCATGTCAAGGTCCAGGCCCACCAGCGGGGCCTTGATGCCAGGCGCCGTTATCCTGACGCCGCCGTCTCTCTCGGAGATCCTGTCCAACACCTCGTCCCCGCCATGGACATTGGCTGCCTTCATGGCCTACCTTTCTCAGAACCACTGCCTGGAGACGCTCGAGTTCACCATGGACGCAGAACGATACCGCACCGCCTACGAGCAGATCATCACTAACCAAGAGTGGATCGGCGATGGCAAAGAGCACGTCTGCTCGCTGTGGGAGAAGCTGATGCAAGCATACATCATCCCCTACGCTCCCCGGGAGGTCAACCTCCCTTCGCGCGTGCGGGACCGCCTCATGGCGCAGCAGTGCCCTCCCACCCCTCCCCCCCCGTCTGAGCTTGACGAAGCCGTCAGGATCGTGTACGAGCTCATGAACGACTCGGTCCTGGTCCCCTTCATCGAGTCCGTCATGCCCGGCCACGGCGACGTGCGCATGGAGGACGACAGCCACGACGCACGGCAAGGTCGCTCTCGCCTTCAGGTAGAGGGCGCCGGAGCCAGGTTAGACGAACCCAGGCGGTCTCCCAAGTTTCTACCTCAGCTGACTGTTGGTCGCAGCGGAGCCACCAGCCGATCGGCTTCTGCGTCGGGCATGGAGCGCGAGGGGCTGACGGACGACAGCGGAAGTGCCGCTTCGCCCAGCACGGAGCCCATGACGCCTCCCACCACCCCGCCCACTTCGGACTGGACCTTCAGCACCTCGCCCGGCGGCCTTCAACGTGCTTTGACGGCCCACAACAACGGCTGGAAGAAGGTCGGCGCGAAGCTGGGGCTGCACCGCAAATCACGGTCCAATCGCCGCAACCACGCACCGTCGTCGGCGCCCGTCAACGATGGAGACGTCGCTATGGCGGAAGCCAGCAGCCAGAGCAACCCATTATAGGAATCAGAGGTCATGCCATCAACCACGTCCACCACCCCAGCGACATCGTCTTCCCACCTCCCGTTGGACGGTTTCTCGCGTGTCCGTCATCTCTTCAACCCCTGGGAGGAGCCTCATCCAGGCAAGCGACTACCTCTCACGGCGGCGGAAGAGGTGAGCAGGGACTCGGAGAAGGCTGCCCTCGCCGGTTCGCAACACGTTGACGGTGGACGTAACGGTGGCATGGCCGCAAAGGAACTGAATTCGTACCGCAACAGCCGGCCCTGGCTGGTGCGACGCCCGATCCGCGTTCGATCGCGGACTCCGGCTCCGCTCAAGATAACGACCGAGATTGCCGACGATGCGAAGCTAGCGCCGATGCCAGCAGTCCGGAATGTCGGGGTCCCCTTTCCCACGATGGCCACCCCGGCCATCCCTCCTGCTGTGCTGGAAGCCGAGAGCGAGAAGCCCGACGCCGCAGTCGACGCTCAGCCGGCGGCGGCGGCTGCTGTGGACGATGGGCCGAGTGAGCTGCCACTGCCGGCTTCCCCGCCGATTGACTGCCAGTTCACAGACTTCTCCAACCTGCTCGGTATTAGTGTGCAGCCTCCGCCCGAGGAGTCTGTCGTCATTGCCAACAACGAGACCGAGACACACTGCCATGCTGCGCCCGACGAAGACATCTACGGCTGGGACGCCGAGCTCGAGCGACAAAGCCAGCACAGCAGCCCGATTCTGTCATGCCCGTACGACCAGGACTATCAATACCGCCGGACCAGCATGACCAAGCGTAGCCTCCTGCACCGTGTCTTCAGCATGGGGAACTCTCCCAAAGACTTTAACGACATCGAAGTCCGCCGAGCTAGCAGCACCTCCAGCTAGAGGTCTCACTATCTCTCTCTCTCTCTCTCTCTCTCTCTCTCACACACACACACACACATACACACACACATACCCAATATTCACTCAATATTTATACATACGAATGGAGCAGTCTTGCTGCTCACGATCGAAGCTTTTGCTCTTCAGCTTTCGCGCGAAGCCATGATACCACTTTCTTCTCTCCACACTTTTTTTTTTTTTTTGGCGTTGTTCATTTATTTCCACCTTCGACTTTTGTATTTGGCACCTAGTCACACTCTTGGGTTTCTGGCGAGAAGATATCATCATGACTGCATCACTGGGAAAAGAAAAGGGGAATCATAGACATGGGCTCAGGACATTTGGATGAGGAGTTATTGTGGCATTTACGAGGCTCGGGCCTGGAAAATCTCATGATGCATTGCGAGGAGCTCTGGCGGGAAGCGGTTACTATTTATTATTTTCAAGCAAGACACGGGAGCAAAAAGCATTGTTCATTCAGAGCTTCAGGGGGTTTGCAACGAGCTCCCTCGCGTAGCTCACTGGCATATTTGGAATGGCTGAGACGAGGTTCATGACTGTGTTTTCTAGACGTGTAAAAAATAACACGTCACGTAGTAGGATCCTAATGTTTTGAGAAGAGAACAGAACTATTTTGATCCTTGCAATTTCAATCTGCTTCTTCGCCGGTGATGCTCTCGGCTTGAATGAGAGCTCAAGACGTGACGGGCTACCAACAGACAACAAATCGTTGCACGGCGCGTGCAAGAAACTTGGACGCCGGGAAGCATGAATTGCAGCAATCTCAACTAGGTGCGCTTCTGACTGTTCCTCATCCCACTCATCAATACACTCCTCTCTCAAGTGCCAACCCGAACTTGCCAAAGCGACCCAGACGTCGTCCAACCACTCCAGAGGAAACAGCCCGTCCAAGACATTCGACTAATGAGACAGTCTTCTTTGTCGTCGACAAAACTCTGTCCGGTTTCCGAGTCCTTTCCGCCACCCTCGCTCGCCTCTTGCTTACCTTTACGGACGTTACGTGCCGTGCCGTGCGCGTGGGCCGACACGGCCGACAAGACTTGCAAGGGCCGAAGGAAGCTTTCCGCCCACCGCTCACATGAGCATTACCACCACACCCTCCACACCACTACCGCTCGTCCGCGGTGCCGTCGTGGCGCGAGTACATCTTGTACTCTAGCGAGCTGGCAAAGTCAATCTTGCCCTGCTCGACCTGCTTGCGGGTGGCGGAGAGCATCGGCCGGGGCAGCCCCATGGACTCGAGAAACGCGACGGCTGGCCGGCAGAGGTTAGTATCCAGGCAAGGAAGAAGGTGGAGGAGGAGAGGAAGGGGGCTCGCTACACCGCCGCGCACTTACTTTCCCGCCACTCCAGGTCCTGCCGCCTCCTGTCCCATTTCAGCTCCTCGGCCATGATGTCGATGATGTTGGGCAGGGCCTCGAGCGAAGCCTGGGCGTTGAGGAAGGCGAGGCGCATGCGACGGGCCAGGACGTCGACGGCCGTCTGGGCGTACTCGTGGCGTACGGCGTACCGCACCTCGCCGTCGACGAACGGGTAGAGCTGGGAGATGCGCTCGCCGCGCGCGGGGAAGCGCTTGTCGGTGGGCCGGCAGAGGGCGGCGACGGACCAGGCGCGGTCGCCATAGCTCTCGGTGAGGTGCTTGGCGACCTCGGTCTCGATGCCAAAGTGCTGGATGATGTTGATGAAGAGCGTCCTGCTGAAGCCGTGGGCGCCGATGAGCCGGACCTCGTGGGACTTGCAGGTGCCGTCGAGGATGGCGCCGTCGTCGATCAGCTCGGTGCCGCTGATGCGCGGGGCGTCGGCGACGGGCTTGGGCCGGAGCCCGAACCCGGCGATGGCGGTGTCGACGCACTCCTCGGCCATCTGGCGGTAGGTCGTCCACTTCCCGCCCGCGCACGTCAGGAGGCCCGAGGCGGAGACGTCGACGAGGTGGTTGCGGACGAGGGATTCCGTGTTCTTGGCCTTGGGGTCCTTGACGAGCGGGCGGAGGCCGGACCAGGCGGCGAGGACGTCGCCCCGCCTGACCTTGATGTCCGGCGAGAGGTAGTGGCTGATCTCGTTGAGGATCCACTCGACCGACTTCTCGTCGGGCAGCGGGTTCGGCGTGATAGTCGCGGGCTCGTCCGTGGTGCCGGCGATTGTGTTGCCCTGCCACGGCAGGAAGAAGATGACGCGCCCGTCGGACGTGGAGGGGTCGATGAGGCCCATCTTGGCCGGGCTGTAGTAGCCAGGTAAGATCACGTGGACGCCGGAGGCCGGGGCGACGATGGCCTTGCAGTCGGGGTCGTCCATCTTGCGGATCGAGTCGGTGAAGGGCCCCGTGCAGTTGACGACGCACCTGGCCCTGACGGGGATGTCTCGCACCCCCTGGCCGTTCTTGGCGGCCACCAGGTCTCTCACCGTGGCACCGCAGAGCCTCCCGTCGGCGTCCCTGCGCAAGCCCGTGACCTCCATGTGGTTGACTACGGTGGCGCCGTACAGGGCGGCCGTCATGCCGATGGACACGTTCATGCGCGAGTCGTTGTGGGCGCCGTCGTAGTACACGAGGGCCCCGACGAGATCAGTCCGCTTCAGCATGGGAAACGCCTCGAGGGCCTTGCTCCGGGTGAGGAAGTAGGAGCTCTCGATGCCCTCGCTGCCGGCAAGGAAGTCGTAGCACTTTGTTCCCGCCCAGTAGTACGGGGCCTTCCACCACCGGTCGATGGGGAGCATGATCGGCAGCCACATGCTGAGATGGGGCGCCGTCTGCAAAAAGTACTTGCGCTCCTTCAGGGCCTCCTTCACCAGCTGGTACTGGGAATAGTCGAGGTTCCAGACAGCCTTCTCGAGGTATCGCACGCCGCCGTGCACCAGCTTGGTGCTCTTGCTGCTCGTGCCGCTGCTGAAGTCGTCCCGCTCGACCAGGGCCACCTTCAACCCGCGGGTGGCGGCGTCGAGGGCCACGCCGGTGCCGGTGGCGCCTCCGCCCACGACCAGCATGTCGTATTCGTCGTCCTCCCCGCTAGAGCTGCGCTCGAGGGCGGCGATCTGCTGGTCGCGCGACTTGACCTTTGGGAAGCGCGGCAGCCTGAACGTTCCGTCGGCGCCGTAGATGGGCGGGGGTACGGCGGCGGCCCCAAAGCCGGGAATGTCGCGGGGTCGGTAGACGTAGTACACGGCGGCACCGCCGGCGGTCAAAGCGCCTGCGACGGGGGCGACGCGGCGTAAGAGACCGGCACCGCGTCGTACGAACGGGGCCATGTTGCTGTTGTTGCACCGCTTGCCGTCCTAGCGATGCCAAGTGCGATCATGAAACCCCGGGGAGGATCCAGATGAGGGCGGCTAGCGGTCCGCCAGGTTGTCAGCTCACCAACAAAAAGAGCAAGGGAGGGCACGGTGAATACAATTGCAACAATGAGGAACCAAGGATGCACCAGATTGTGGACTGGCGGACAAGTTGCGGGGGCGGGTCGTACAAACACTCAGATAGTTTACAGAAACAAGCTTGTCTCTCTGCCCGTCCCGACCCGAGGCGGCCAGCGGCGGTGATGACAAGCACAAGGGAGGTCAGTTACGTTTCTACGTGCGCTGCGTCCGTCCGGCGGCCAAGAAAGGGTACGCGCGACTGGGGTCTGACAAACGAGCAAGTCGCCGGTGAATCAATGTGATGGGGCTGGGCGCGGAGCATCGCAGACGAGGAATCGGCCGACGACCCACGCCGGCGGGGTAGGCAGGAGCTTGTTTAATATACCCGGCCGCGTGCCGCTGTGGCACTTTGGGGTAATCGACGGAGCAACGCAGTACAGAGACATCAACGCCATTTGGCCAAGACGGAGGCGTGCCGCAAGTGATCTGCAGCAGCGTCTACTCCAGCCTTCCGCTCCCCCTTCTCTTCAGTCTTTCCAACGTCGAGAGAGAGCGCTGCCCATACCGGATTTCCCAAGCTGCATTTGCAATCGCAAGCGCCCCAGCTCCAGCTATCATTCATCTCCAGTCCTCCTCCTCGTTGATCCCCCCGGCTTCCAATGGGGGCCGCACACGGGCCCCGCCCAGGCCCATGTCCATGCTTAAATCCCCGACATGCCCGATCCGGCAAGAATTGACGTCAGAGGCCGGACGGTACGGGCCATTCAATCAATGCCCACCTTTTTTTGGTGCTTCTAAGAGGGAGCGGCGCTTTGGCGGCCTCCTGGTAAGTACATGGACAGCATTCTGCTCTTCTACGTGCCTATGTGCAGGAGAGACTGTCCGTTCCCAGCATTCTCTGGGGTATACGGGATTCCTCGATATCTTCGCGATGGCACAGGTTCGGCAACACCAGACATGACCTTGCATCGCATTGAAACATTTATTTTCCAAAATTGCCGCCTACCTATCGCCTAACAAGAGTTGTTCTGGGTATCTATTCATGCTTCCTCCCTCCAAAGTGGCACAAATGAAACCGACCCTAGCCAACATTACGCCGAAACCTACTTCAAAAGCCCCCGCCCCCATTACCGGCTCTCGATGGCGATGGTGAACAGCTCGTCCACAAACGTCGGCCCGTCGTTCACCCTGTCCACCCCGACGTTCGAGCTCTGGGCGTCGCCAGCGTGAACGTTTGTTCTCACCTCGGCCACCTGCAGCGTTCGCATCTCGATGGCACCGCTGCTCGTGCTATTGCTTCGCCCATCCTCTCTCGCAGCCCCCGGCTGCTCGACGCCCATGGTGCCCGGCATGGTTCCCGGGGTCTCGCTTGCTCGCCTGCCCAGCATCGTCGGCGTCCGTCGATGCGACGCGCTCGCTTCGTGAGCCACAGTGTGGACAACATCGTCGGCGTTGGAGACCTCAACCCGGATCTCCTCCGACACCATGATACCACCGAAAGGTGACGACTGGTTACCAGCCTCGTGGTTCGTGTATGCCGGGGGCGCCGCGTCAAAGCTCAAGGTGCCCGGCGACATGCCGTCGCTGTCGCGACGCCCCGTCCAGAGCTTGAGGGTCGAGCTCGACTCGTTCGAGTTCGTTCTCGACGAAGAGCGCCCGAGCACTGTAGGGATGGGGTTCCCCTCCGAGTCAACCGGGTGCGACGGGCTCGGCCTGCCCAACCTGAGGAGGCGCGACGGCAGGCGGGACTGCCTCTTGCTGTGCCTTGCCGGGCTGGGCTTTTCGAGAGGGACGGATTGGAGGACGGGCGCCAGCTCGCGGTGCACCGATTGCGTAAAGGCCAGGTGGCGCGACGCTTCGCGGCCGACGAGCTGATGGACCTTGAAGAAGTTCAACGGGATGAACTCGCACTTGGGACTGGTGAAGTTGACGTGGATCGGGATCACCAGGCGGAAGGCGATCAAGCTCGTCGGGAGAGACGGGGCGGGCTCGCCAGGGGCCTGGACCGCCGGCAGTGTGACGACGGTGCTGGTGAGGATGGCCTCGTTGAAGATGGGGTCGTCGATCCAGGTCCGCAACGCGTCGAGGCTATCCGTCAACTGAGACGCGAAATGCGCCTCTCGCGTACCCACGTTGCTCAAGGAAGCCATCCTCCTGCTCATGCCGAGAGTGGTCAGCCGGTCCAGCTGTCGGAGGAAGTCCAGATGCCACTGCTCGATGCGGTCCAGTGGCATCTGCACACTGGGCAGCAGGTGCCGGGCGCCCTTGCGGACGGCGACGTCGAATCCGTAACTGCCGACACGAGCGCGAATGCCAAAGAAGCCCATGTGCACGCCCGGCTCGAGCTGGTTGTTGTCGTTGGCGTACGCGGCCATGTTGTGCAGCTTCGACTCCAGGTCCGCCGACTTAATCTGCATGCTGGTTCCGATGATGTTGCTGACCTGGCGGAGCTCTGCGAAACGGTAGCCGGCGGCCTCCAACCTCTCGATCTCCCGGTCGGTCCGCACGCGGCGGACCAAGAACATAAGAGATCCTCGACCAAACTCGTGGGGCCGCCGGCGGCCAACGCCTTTTTCCGCGAGATCAACGCTGTTGCTGGATGCCTCAACCTTCCTCAACGTCCCGTCGGGTCGCAAGATGGGGCCGGCCTCGTGTTGGCTGCTCGTGTCGTGCCCCGGACGTTCTCCGCCGGCACCGGTCGGCAGGATCTCGTCCCACAGCAGGCCGACGGAGGTCAGGTGTTCCTTCATCTTCTCGGCGAGGCCTGCTGCGGCGACGCAGAAGAGCTCACGGAAGATGACGTCGTAGTTCTCGATGAGCTCGCCGTGCTCGTTGATGAGCTGGATGCCGGCACGAGAATCACGGTCGCGGCCGCGCCTCGGGAGGTGTGCCAAGTGGTTCGCCATGCCGCCAACAAGCGTCGAGATGCCGGACCAGTTCCTCGACGCCTGGAACATCCACAAGAAGAGGGGGTGGGCGATGCTGAAGTTGTCGCTGGCGTTCTTCTCGAGGAACGTGTCGGTAATCTTCTCCGTCGGGACCAGGCCATCGGGATTGACGAGGATGCGGTTGTGCTTGTCGAAGACCGCGGCCGCGAGGACCACCTGCTGTGCTTTGCTGGCATAGCGTCTCATGATGCGGGCGGTGTAAATGGCCGTCCCGCCCATGACGAAGCAAGCGCCGATCGACTGTCCGGGGCGTTAGTGATTTGCAGGTCCTCCAGAAACAGCAGCGTCGCCAAACTTACCAGGCAAATAACGACAATGACAGTGGTGTTCCGGGACAGCTCGTTGCTCCCGGTGTTGAGGCGCACGAGTTGGTACTCGGTGCCGGTTGCGGCACACCAATGCATGCCGGAAACGGCACCGGCCAAGACAACAGAGCAGGCGGCGCGCTTCCACCAGGACGTGGTCCAAGCCGCCCGGAAGACGAAGAAGAGGGCGAGAGCGACGATGCTCGCGGCCACGGCGATGAGCGCCGCGCCGACAACGTTGACCGGGTTGTAGATGCAGATGTAGTTGTCGATGGAGTTGTTGCCGAGATAGTGCATACCGCAGATTGCGGCACCGGCCAGGACGCCTCCTATGCAAACTCGCCACCACGAGACGGTGTTGTTGATACCGACGGCGACGAACGCGGCGAGGAGCACTGCGATGGGGACGAAAAAGGACAAGGCGGTGAAGCCGCTCGAATACGCGATTTGCAACACGGGCTCTCCGTCGGCCAGGTCGATGGCTCGGTTACCGATGAAATGCTGAGGACGTGTGTTAGAGAACCCTAGCGGGCGAGGGAGCCCGACTCACCATGCACCAGATGGCGATTCCGCCCATCGTCACTGCGGAACTGACCAGGAGTAGACTGTCCGAACTGTAAGCTGAGAGCCGCCGCAGAGGACGGTCGAGGGATTCCTACTGGTTGAATTTGCCTTTGGGCGAAGTTCGTCTATTGAGCAACTCGAGAGTGGACGCCGCGCCGATCAGACTGACGGCGAAGCTGAGCGTGATGAAGCCGCCATTGAAGGCTCTCGGGACCACATGCCCATGATACCTGGCGAACAGGTCTTCGGGCGTTGCAGACATATTGGCGGCGACTGTCTGGGAGAAGTCACCCGATAGTTTCATTCTCGAACGTGTGTCTCTCTCTCTCTCACTCTCTCTTTTTGGTGGGTGGCATCCGACCGACTTGTAGATATATCTTTCGACCCGCGTGGCAGGCCGGGGAATGAGAAGGCCGTTGACCAAGTTAAAGGGGATCATGGGAGGGCGTGCTTCCTCAGGAAAGACGGGGGGTCCATCCAGGACATATCAAGGGTGTCAGAGTAAGACAGTGAAGTGGCGGTTCGGGACTGGCGGACGCTCTGGCTCGACACTGGGCTACGGAGCGCGGATCTCACGAAGGCCTAGCTGAAGGGATGTTTCCCACCTCTCTTTACCCTCGCCGGACGCGACAACCGTCAGCTAGTGTCGAGGCAACGATTGCAGACCCAATCGATGGGGCCTATGCCTCGCCTGGCCAAGGGCCGGGTGTTCCTGGGCTCGGATTGAGGGGGGTGTGTGGTTTGTCTGTAACGAGCAGCCGAGCCGATCAAGATCAGAACAAGTCTTCTTTCCCATGCGGCTAGTTCTATCTGAAAGGTCGCCGACTCTCGCCCTCGTCGTCCAGCTCGGACCCCCGTCCTCGGTCACCTGCTGGCCGTAATGGCTTGGCGTGCAAAGAGTATCTGTCGCAATAGCGGGGTGTCCTACTCGGACGGCGTGGAGATTGGCTTGTTTCCTGATCTAAAGAAAGAACTGCTCGACTAACTCTGTTACGAGCGGCGCGGCTTGGGGGAGCGAGATTTGACAGAAGAGACAGGAGCTCAACCTCTGCGAAATCTCCACCCGAAATCCCATGGGACCTTGAGAGAAGAAACGATGTCCAGCGACTCCTGACTGGCCCGATGCAGGGAACTAGGTGCTGTTCAGCTACAGCCAGTCGCCGTCTTGGGGAATATTGTAGACACGCAGGACGAGACACAGACCAATAGCTACCAACCTCAGATCGCCACTGATGGATGTACGCCGCCGACACGGTGGGATTCAAGACTGCCAAGCGACAGCAGACAAGCGGCATGAGAGAGACACGGCAGGGTCAAGGGAGATGGCCCATCAGCCCATCGCCGCCCTCGATTGTGCTAGAAGGGCAGCAAGACTGCAGGAGTTGTCCAACAATGACTTTCACAGGCTCCTTCTAAGAGGCGCCGCCTAGGCGACTAGACCCAACGCCACGGCTGGACGTGTGCGAGCAAACGGTTGGCTTAGGAATGCTAGCCTGGGTGCCGTTCCCCGCCGCACGAGCAACCCAGAGGCGAGAAACACACGAGAACAGACATGAGGTCCTACGGTGCAGCAATAGATTCTGGCCACCCGTCGAGGAGGAATCGGGGGAGGTAGCAATACTCGGGCGATGCATTCGGTTTATCCAAGAGCAATCGCGGACAGGCTGTTCGCATACTTCAGACGGGGAGCCTGAGGGTAGTTTGGACGAGATGGATGCAGATGGATGGCATGATCTGCACTCATCCCTGCGAACGGACATATGGAGGGGTAGGAGACAATACGGCCTGGCGAGCACTCGTCCGTCTTCGGGACAGTAAAGACATACGGCACGCTCATTCGCCCGCGGAGAGGCAATCTGCGGGCAGTAGGCAGGTTTCCGGCCGATGGACTTCGCTTATCCTGCTTCCGTTTCTTTTTTCCTGCAGTGCCGCCAGCCTGGGCTTTCAGCTGGGCCCGAAGCAGCAGCACTTACATTGTACCCGTCGACCGAGGGCATTAAAGCCCAGCCAAACGCCGTGCTGTGCTGCGTTGGCTGCGCGTCCTCGGCACGTCAAATGCTAGCCTCGATCCGTATCATTTCGACCGACGTCGCTTTTGGCCACCACTACTCGAACTTCCAGTCTCGTCCTGTGTCCTGTTTTCAACAAACTCGAGTCCATTCTCGACCCGGGATCCTGTCCGGGGTCGTGCGCCCATTTCTTTCTCTCTCTCCCTCTCTCTCTCTCTCTGCGCTAGCGTTCCTCCTGGTGAGGGTTGACAGGAAACAAGCAGCGCCTATTGCTGGTCAATGTCTACTTCTTCGTGTTACACGGATGAAATCGACTGGAATTACGCCAAGCTCACGAACCAGCGAGCGCCACAGATGCAAATTTGGCCCTGCCCACACACCCTCTCGACGACGCGCACAGGGCTACCCGAATGGGCGTGGGCTTGCAGCGCGAGAGCAAGGGGTGCACATCATCATCTTGGCATCATCTGCTGCGGCTAGATACGCCATGCGGCTACGGCATACTACTCGACTCTGAACCTTGCAACCCCAACCCTGGTTCTGGGGAACACCAGAACCTTGGGGAGGCCCAGGCAAGGGAGCGCATGCCGACAAGAAAATTATTTGCAAAGCCTGGACAGTCGAGAGTATCGCAGGATAAAGAGTGCATCCCCACTTACCTGCTTGACTCAAAGCGGACTCACCCGCCCCTCACCAGACCTCACGATGAAATGTGACAGCCTCCCCCCCCCGCCCCCAGGTGAAGAAGTTTTTTTCTGTTGGCGACCCGTAGTGAATTTTCAGTCAGGGAAGTCGCGGAGCGATTCGTCCCATCTGCTCCAGCCAAGCAGACGTAGTTTTACGGCGCTCCGGTCATCCGGGCCACTATCACAGTTGCGCCGACGCTTGCTTTTTTCCCAAGACGCATTCTGTGGTCTAGGGCCTTGGGACTCAGTCGGTCGTCCCCTGAGCCCATGGGGCCGACACGGAGCCGCAGTTGATTGGGGATGCAAGGACGAGGAGAAAAACAAGGAGGGCGGCGGATGACACGACGTACAGAGTCGTCCAGAAAGGTGCACTGGATCCAATGTCTCGGTTGGCGGTCTAGCTGCTGGCCGGGCAAAGGACTGAGAGACCAGCATATCAATGGCGGGCCGTGTTCTCCTTGCGAGCAGCCTTTGGCGAAACGTTGCGCTGCTTGCGACATGCTGTCCCTCTCTACCGAATTGACCCCATCTACTGCTGATCCTGTTGTGGAACTGGGGACGAATTGACCACAGAATAAAGGTACACCGAACAAGCGGCGAAGGCCAACGACGCACAGAGGCTTCCACGGCGCAGATGTTTGTTTCCAGACAAGGACCATACGCTAACTAGACGGTTGCACAGAGGGATCGTCTTGCTGGAAAGAAGTCACTCCGCCGATCGACGAAGTATCAGATTGTCGTGTTCAAAGGGTGCGGTTCGCGCTTCGGGTCTCTCAAGATGGTCAGAAGTCGGTTTTCCCTCACCACACGATCATTCCAGACCTTCACGGGCGTGTGTTTCTCCCTTTCTTTTGCCAAACGGTGAGCGCGAGCGCGCCACTATGTAGGGAGAGAAGCCAAAACATGGCTTAGGGGGCCCCTCATGCCATGTGGTCATCACGCTTAAACGCCCAGTACTTTTCCTGAACCTGGAGGGATCTGTCCGCCCTAACCTTTTGGACTGTCCCGTCTGATCGCACTAGCATCAGGGAAAAAGTCAAGAGAAGGAGGTGATGGCGGAGTTTTGCTGGCGTTTTGTGCGTGCACCATGGCTCTCCTCGCTAGCCAACTCGAGCCGAAGAGTTTTCGCCATCCGAAGGCTATTTGTTCGGGTTGGGATGACAGCCACCCAGATCTGGATGTTGGCGAACTTGAGCGCGAAGTGCGAGCAGTTGTCGCTCGAAATAATTTTATCCATCGCTGTGCTCCCCTGCACTAGCGACAGGCCGGCGCGAGGTCTGACTCCGGGGCGGTGCGCAGGGTGGTCCGGACGCTTCAGTCGTCTGAACGATCCTCAGTCGCGAGCCTATTTTCAAACCGCTTCCCTGGCTTACACCAGTCGACGGCTGACCAGCGGCGAAACACGGACACATCGGTGCGCCAGTGCATCTCGATTTCGCGGTGCCGCTGTCTTTACTGGTCATGGCTGGCTAAATGACTGACAAGAGACTTGACACACCGAATCACTAGTGCTCCGCATGTCAACCTGAAGACATCATTGTGGGTAACAACAGACACTCCTCTCTGACGTCTCAAACAACGGGCTATTGATTGTCTTCCACGGCGGAAACATCGTCGCTTTGTCTGACTCGCGGCTGTCCAACGACGGGTGTTTCGAGCCGCACAGGAAGCTAAAAGCCCAAGCCGAGGCAAGAAACATGTTAGTCGCCCACTGAGCCCGCTAACGAAGCCGAGCAATCCGAAACGTTCTACTGTTCCAATGGGGCGTGAAAAAGAAAAAGGAAAAGGAAAAGGAAAAGAGGAAGAAGAAAAGAAGAAGGAAGAAGGAAGAAGGAAGAAGAAAGGACCTGTCAGAGTCTAGACCCGATGGCCGCTCCACGAGAAGCCGACGATGCAGCCACAACGATGTTGCCAAAGCTTGTTACTTATTGTGTGACGCACAAAAGGCTTTGCAGAAGGATAGATGAAGGCGAGATTTTCTAGATGGCACAACTCGCGCTGATTCAGATGTTCTGTTCGATTATTTGATATTCCAAGTGCCGCAGGTCTCAGGCCCATTTGTGTGAGACGGCCGCCCGTTGCACAGCGAAGCCAACGCGGTGCTCTGATGGTCATGCCTGGAGCGGAACACAGAATCCTGCATTGGCACTAAGCGGGCTGATCCGCTGGCGGTGTTTGTCGAGTTCGGCTTGTGGAAGGTTGCACGTTGGCGAGGGTGATGCATTTCGCCTTTGCATCCATCAAGAAAATTCCGATAACGACAGGGGGGTGACGGAGTGGAACCCGGGAAAGAAGGGCCGCTTCTGCTAGGAGCCGGCTCCGGGGCGCCGGAGGGGTCCGATCGCCTCTGCTGGATTAATAATTACCCGAGTCCTGATAAGGAAGCCCAGGGAAGGCACCGAACGCGGGGCAGATCCCCCCCCCCCCCCGCCGTAGCCCATTTGCTGCAAAAAAGATTGCAGGCCAGCGGGTGTGGTGGGGTGTGCGGTATTGCATCACTAATTCACTTGTACGGGCAACAGATCACATCCGGACTCGCATGCAACGGCCTCGTCGAGAAAGTGCAGCTCGAAATTGACGGTCCCACGCCTGCCGACTGAACATTCCTGCCGGTTGTTACCCTTTCGCGCTTTGACGCATCCCTCTTCACTTGATCTCAATCGGGCGAATACACTTTGCGACCGAGGAACCCCGCCATCAAAATGCCTCCATCGACAGAGGCGCCGTCTTCGGCGGTCCAGGTGCTCCCTCTCACGCCCTTCACACCCGACCTCTACGAGCGCGCATGGTGCTCCGTACCCCATCCGACACTCCCGCTCATCGCGACCGCCTACGCCAAATCGGTCAAGATCTTCTCCCTGTCCTCCCTCTCCTCCCACAGCACCCTGACCGGCGGCCACACGCGATCCATCCGCTCGGTGGCCTGGAAGCCCAACCTCCCTCCCCACCAGCTATGCCTCGTCACCGGTAGCTTCGACTCCACCGCCGGCCTCTGGCGCTGGGACGGCGAGCTCCCCTTCGCGGGCACCGACGAAGCCTCCTCGGCTGCGGAGCCCCTCGAGATCGACCTCAGCGGCGCGGCGAAACGGCGCTCCCCCGGCGGCGTTGATAGCGACGGCGACAATGACTGGGAGTTCACGCTGGTCCTCGAGGGCCACGACTCGGAGATCAAGGGCGTCTCCTTCGCCCCCTCGGGCGCCTACCTCGCCACCTGCAGCAGAGACCAGACCGTTTGGATATGGGAGGACGTGGGCGCCACCGAGGGCGACGACGAGTGGGAGACGGTCGCCGTCCTGAACGAACACAACGGCGACATGAAGGGCATCGCGTGGTGCCCCGACGTGCCCGGCCGCAACTCGCGCAGGCGGTACAGCGCCGATGTCCTCGCGAGCGCGAGCTACGACAACACGGTCCGCATATGGCGCGAGGACGGCGACGGCGAGTGGGTGTGCGTGGCTGTGCTCGAGGGTCACGATGGCACCGTCTGGGGCGTGCAGTGGGAGCAGAAGCCAAGGGACGACGGCGGCTTCCCACGCCTGCTAAGCTATTCAGCCGACCAAACGATACGGATATGGAGCCTGCAGGTCGACGATGACGACGACGATGGGCCCGGCGCCGCCTTCCGCGGCGGTCTGGGCGGCATCCCTAACACGATGCGGAGGTCGCTGCGCGAGGAGTGGGTCTGCACCGCGGTCCTCCCCAAGGTGCACACGCGGGACATCTACTCGGTGACGTGGAGCGCCACGTCAGGCATGGTGGCCAGCACCGGGAGCGACAGCGTGGTAGCGGTCTACCGGGAGGACGAGAGCGCGTCGAGCGCGAACGACAAAACGGATGCCACGGGACCTGCTGCACCGGCGGAGACGGGGGCGACCGCTACGGAAGGGGACGGCGCAGCGGCCGCAGCAGGGAAACCCAGCGAGCCGCCGGCGGGGTCGAGCAAGTGGCGCGTCGTGGCCGAGGTGCCCAACGCCCACGGTCCGTACGAGATCAACCACATCACTTGGTGCAAGAGGTATGATGCGGGATCCGAGAACAAGGGGGTCGAGGAGATGCTGGTCACCACGGGAGACGAGGGGCTGGTCAAGCCTTGGCAGGTGGTCGTGTCATAGAAAACGCTTGGGAGGAGGGGTAGATAATCGTGGCCGTCGAGAGTACGAGCACGGAATGCATCTAGAGGGTAAACCAATCAGCAGCAGAAACCGCTTGCTCGCTGTCGTTCAAAACCTCGCCGTTCGGGCAATAGTTAGGGGCCATAACAGTCCCCCCGCTTGAAGGACTCGTTGGACGCTGGGTTTGAGTGATCCTTTTCGTGTCTGCCAGAGATGATTGCTTTCTGGCTGTGGCTTGGCGAGCGTAGGCTGCCCGGGGCGGCTCTTGTTGGCAAACAGGCGAGACTCGAGTTGGCGAAAAACGGGGCGAGCCACGCAATACAAAGGGTGCGGACCTGAGGGGCAGTTGCGAATCCTTCTAAGGATTCTCAGCAGAGCGAGAACATAGAAAACCTCCATAGACTCATCCACGTCGGCAACAACCAGTCAGTGTTTTGTGAGCGTATCTGTTACGACGTAAGGTGGCTTACGGATTTCTGGGATGCTGATGAATCCAGTCGCAGCTATTGTCGTCCTTCCCAGTAGTATTCGGCGTGTACGGGTCAGACAGTGCTGGTCAACACGATAGATTAGCCGGTATTTCCTCAGACCTCTCCAACAACCAGTCGACATATAATATCTCATTTGGCAAGCCTTCATGAGCCAAGCAAAGCCGTGATTCCGGTTCAAGTAATACCTGGTGACATGCGAGAGGTTCAAATACTGACTTTAACATCATACAGCAACCGACTCGGATGCCTTCTTTATGAATGGGACAGAACTCATCTTTGTCATCTCAGAAGGGTTGCACCTTTACCTGCTAGTATTCTATTGGTACACACAGGTAGAGGTTGTCTTTAACTTGCGCTTGGCACGTTCACCGTATGGTTCGTCTGGTTCGCTGTCTCGGCATGTTTTAGGATTGCGTTATTGATGATGGTCTTCATAGCTTCCGTCTCGACCTTCTCCAGAGCGCTTTCAGGTCTGTCCAACTTTTCGGCACTTTTTTGAACCAATCCAAGATGTTGTTACGTAGTAGCAGAGTATTGATTTTCTGACATTGCTGTTGACCTTGTCGACCTTTCATCCGGCTAAGGCCCTGATTGAATCCAGTTTATCCATAACTTGGAGACATCGCCGGTGAGTTGGATGCCGTTCTCCTGAGCCGTCCCGATGGTTCCCAGTGTTCATTCGTCTTGTTGATGAATTGTCTATGACCTTGGCGTGTTGCATCGTCTCGAGCGAAGACGTGGACGGTATAACCTCCCTGAACGCAATTACTGGCGACCGCCGCCGTCCCGCCTTCCGTACCCACAGCTCGCGTTGCTACTTCCTGGCTGACCACCACGAGTAACTCCCTTAACTTTAATCATAGTTGGGGTCTTACCATGCGCTGCTGCCAGGCTCTAGCCTAGAGACCTACCATTGTCCAAACGAACGCTGCTGATGACATCCTCCGCCGTTACGATGACTTTATGTCTCCAGATACCGCTGGAACTCTTGCTCCCGAGTCGTTCGTGATCGGATTTCATCCATTGTACAGACAAAAGAGAAATCAGAGATGGAGTCGCTAAATGTATTGGTGGTGTGTGTTTGTTGATATCAAAGGTACAGCGTTTCTTTCTCTTGTGAGTGGAGGAAGTACTTGTCATTTCAGGGGGCAGAAGGAAGGAAACGTGTTGATCTTGCACTGGTGCCTTCCCAGCATCAGGCTCGAATGGAAAGAGTGCCCCTTCTCCTCGCCACGGTCTTCCCTCTCGTGCTGTCCCTCTACCCTCTTCCTCTTCATCTGAGCTCCCCCCTTGCTTTTTGCCAGACTTCATATGAAATTGTTGTGTTCTTCTGATGCCGCTCAGCGCATCAGACAGGAAGACTGCCATGGCCCTAATAGCAGGCCCCAGGGCTGAATGCCCGCTCATGGGCAGCGCCCGCGTGAAGATGCTCGAGGCTTACACCAGGCTTTAGGTCCACCAGGGAGATATCAACACCATGCAACCTGGCAACCGCCACTAGGAGCAGTTTGCTAACGAGGTCGATCAGGCCTCCAAACCGGGCTGCAATCCGAAGAAGCCCATGGCCCTGAGGTAGATTCTATCCCAGGTCAGCTTCCTCGGCATCACTACCGTTCGCGAGAGCCTCCACTTCCGCGACCAGCACTCTCCTGACGTCACGGGCACTGTCTGGCAGGAGCAGGCGCCCATCTGCGTCGGCTGCTCCAACACCCTGGAGGCTCAGCTGCCGTAGCACCGGCCCGAGAATGGCCTGTCTCGGACGAGCAAGGCGCCTGGCTTTTTGCTCTCACTCTGCTCTCGCTCCACAAGAGGCGGGGCTACGATTTCCGTGTCGTTGCGGTCCCGATCGTGAATACATGGGCCGACGACATGCTCTCATGCTTGGAAACTGCCGTGACCCTCCTGTCCCAGTCCCTCATGGAGCAGGGTGGCCTCAACGGCATTAACGGCGGCGGTCGCAGCGACAATCCGCGATCCTTGGCAAGCCAGGAGGAGAGCCGTGTCGAAATCATGGGCCAGTTCACCTTTTTCAAGGATAACATCGACTTCACATTCCAGGCCATCAACGCGGCCTTGGAATCCCAGCTCGAGATGGCCCAGAAGGGGCTGAACAAGTTACTGTCGATCCGCGGCAGCCACCTCATAAGCAAGGACGTGGTCGCTCAATGGGAGGCTTATGATGGCTTCCACGGCTACGGCAGCCGCAGCCGAGACCAAGGAATAGTCGGCGTCTCTAGAGGATGGTACTCCTTCACGCTGGAATGGACTTGACAGGTAGCTTTAACTCGTATCAAAATACTCGTCATTCTCATTATTCTCGTGCTCAATGTGACTCTGCCTCGGAGCGTTGTGACGCCGCCATGTTAGCTCACACAATAAGCAAAGGTCTGTCTACCCTAGTCAAGAGCTGCCAGGCCTGGTAACAATGGACGCGCAGTCCAACTCATCCTCCCAGTTCAGGTACAGCGGCAGATTCTGCACGTGCTTCAAATCCTCGATCTTGAAGTCCCAGGCGCGGCGACACGCGCGTCTCATATCGTCCAGCGTCATGCTCCCGAAGGTGACGTGCTTGTCCTTGCACTAGTCGCGCAACATGACGGCGCGCTCCAGGGGGGAAGACGTCTCTGTTCTTGTCCAGCCAGTCAGAGATGCGTCGGACAGCCCTATTCTCGTCCGTTTGCAAGTCTGACATGATCTTCAGACCCTGTGGCTTGTCATGAGGCATGCTGTCCATGCCACGTACGATGCCCGCTAGGTCGGCAGACGCCTGCGGAGCAAAGGTGGACACGTATGCCACGTTGCGGAACGCGTCGCTGATGGGCGTGCTTTTATTCGTGGCAATGGCGTGATCAACTCAATGGTTGGCGAGCCCGTAAGCAGTTGCCAGCGACCACCGGTTCATATTCGTGTCTTTGACGCCTCGACAGTAGCCAAAGAACATGGCCTCGGTCAACTTCCCGTCAGGGGTGGTCCTGTCGACGAACCACACTCGAATGCTCTGGGGGAACGCCTCCGTGAGTTCCTCGTCGTCTGCGGCATGAGCAACGTAATCAATTGCCTCGCACAGAAGGAGCTCAAAGGATCGGCCCTAGCCAGGAGTGGGTGTGTCTGGGAACACATCGTCCCAGATCTCCTGGCGAAGCTCGCGCGGGGTGATGCTGCTCGGGTCGGGGTTGTAGAAAATCAGCTCGTCCATGATGGGGAGGTTACGCGCCTTCCGCTCGACGGCATTGAGATTGGCCACGATGACTCCGTCTTTCTTGAGCTCGGTGAACCAGTACGCCATGCCGTCGGGGTTCTGGGCCTTCTTGGGAGGCTCAGAGTCGGTCCACGGAAAGGGTTCGCTTTGGCAGTGGAACTGGAACAGGGTTAGTCAGTAGCTCAGACCGGTGGAGGAAGATAAAGTCTTACTCAACTTCATGGCCAGGCCCCAGGCACAGTCGTCAACGGCCCATCTGATCCAATAATCAGACACTTCTTCCGCGAAGTCGTTCCTCACCATCCGCGCAACGGCCTTCTCGTGCGTGTCCGCGAGGACCTGCTTGAGCCTTCCTTTTTCTGAAAGGAGAGCGGCGAATTGGCGACCATGAACGCGCCACGGTCCCCGATGTGAGGAAACTCCTGCTCGAGAACGTTGGTCGGAGCCATCTTGCAATTCGATGGTGTAGGTATCACAACGTTTGGGCGAGTTGATTGAAGGTTGTCAACTTTCAAAGATTGTTTCAAAATGCAGATGTAAACGGGCAGGTACAAAGGCAGGTGCAATAAAATCCTCGATAGATCAACTAGGTATCTAAATCACTTCAATGATCCCGTTCTGAAGGCCGCGGGTATTTGGACCACCTCTCGTGCCCGAAGTACACTGGCCCGCCTCCGTGGCGACCCAACCAACCTTCTGGACGGAGTCCCAGCAGTACCAGTCACCTGTGCGGCAGTTCTCTTCCAGGCTCTGGAAACCCTCCAGGGCTCCCAAATCCACGAGTGAGGCGCTAAAATGCTTCATCACGTCTCTCTCCGTGAGCGTTGCTGTCGTTACGTGGACGCGAAGCAGCCGCGGCTGCGACAACTTGTCGACGAGGGCCGTGATACCGCACGACCAGGGTGTTTCGTTTGGTCCGGCAACAACAAGCCCGTCCTCGGCGGCGATGTGCTATCAAGGTTGAGCCGCCGTCTCTTGTTCGACGTCGGCGGCGTCGCAAAGACATCTGGCTTGATCTGGGTGTCAACAGTCTTCAATTGGGCCTCCAGGTCCGCGATGCGAGAAGAATGCATCCTGACAAGGCTCATCTGCTCTTCGATTTCCTCCTATTTTTTCTGACTCTCACAACTGAACCGGCCCTGGGCCTGTCATGCCCTCGTCAGGTCCTGCACCAGGGCCTCGTACTTTTCGAGCATGCTTGCGACACACCCGTAAATCTGGCTGTTCGAAGCGTGCACCTTCTCAATTTCAGTCACGAATGTGTCTTACAGCATTTGCCGGCCGTCTCTGGCTTCCGCGACGATTTCGGTCAACCTCTGATTTATGCGGGAAGTCTGTTTCCCACCGAACGCTGCAAGCTGCTTGAGGACGGTGTTCAACTCGGAACGGCCTGCAAAGTCCAAACGGGTTGTTGCGTGACATAAAGGCTGACCAGCGCAATTCCGAAAAGTTCCTCTCTCAGACAACAGATTCTGTCCCTCAAGGCCGGGAGGGCTTGGAGAACGACTCGGAAATGGATGAGAGGCCGCCTTCCGAAATTCACGCCGACCTACTGGGAACTATCCAGTCTCTCTAGACAAGTAACAAACGCCTCCAGGAAGAAGCTTCAAACGCAACAACCCGTTTGGACAAGGAGGCAGCGAATCTCGCAACGGCAAACCGGCACAACAGCACGCTGGTCGAGATCAACAACAAGCTCAACGAGACGGTCACGGCGAACGACAAGTTCCCGGCCGCTCACGCGGAAAAGTCCGAGGAGGTTGAGAAGGGCTACCAGATTACAAGGCAGGATATCCAATACCTCAAAACCGCGGCCCAAAGCGAGCACAGCGCAACCAAGCAGTCTCTGACCAGCAGGACGACTGCTCTCGAGGAGGCTCAGGCCCTGGGCGACAATCTAGGACGAGAGAAGAGCGAGCTCGAGCAGAAGCTTACGATGGTTCAGAGCCAACTCAACGCAACCAAGGAGCCCCTGGACGACAAAACCACTGCTCTTGAGGAGGCTCAGACCCTGGGGAACAAGCTCCAAGAGGATCTGACAAAGTCTCGGAATGACCATGTCAACGATAGGAAGACCTTGTCTGCCGTGGCAAAGGCTCTCGGCAAGTATCAGACTCTATGCGACGAACTTCAGGGGCGGAAGGACCTGCTTGGCGGCGATCTCTAGGCGCAAGACTTTCGGGTCAAATCACTCGAAGACGACTTGAAAAGGCACCAAGTCCTCCGAGCTGAAAAGTATGAGCTATACGGCGACTATGTCGGGAAAATAGATGAGCTCTGGGCGAGAAGTAGCGAGCTTCAGACGATGAAGGTCAAGCTTCAGACAAAAGAAAACGAGCTACAGGAACAAGCCATACGCAATGGCACTCTCCAGATGAGTTACGAACGCCTCGAGAACATCTGCAAGAAAGAGAGGTGCGACCACCGGGAGGAGCTGAGGCGCCAAAGAGAGAATCAGCACGTCCAGGAGGAGTTCCTATTCGAGGGACGGCCCGGGGATTGGGACGCCTTGATGGAAGCCATGCGTCTTGGGTTGTTCTGGCACATGGAATGGCCAACAAGACGAGGGCTACGGGCAACAATTGATAGCTTCCGTATTTATGGCACTGGTCTCACTACTCGGTCAGTTTACATGGAGCAACGGCCGCAACCAGTTCCTCGCCCTTATGCGCAGGCTCACATAGTACCTGGCCACAAGCCCCGTCACCAACTTGGCCGTCCTCACTTGGCCTATCCAACGCGCCAACGTTCGGGTCTCGATGCTGCTGATAGGGGGCCGGCCGCCAGCCCACGCAGCCATCTGGTCATTGGCGAACACTATTACCGACCGGTGGAAACAGATGCATCTGCGGCAGCCTCACGGCATGCTGGAAGGGTATGTGCGGACTTTGGAGATACCTGCAAGCAACGGATGGGTCAAGCTTCAGGACGGCAACAACGAGATCTGCATGGCCAAGGCGAGCGCTCCGCGCTTCGCCGTCATGTTCAACCTGGCAGACTACGCCTTGAGGTCTGTCGACTTCGATCATGTGGAAGGCCCCGAGGGCTCTACGATGACGTTCCGCGGCCCTTCGAGAGCTGTTGTGTGGGATGTGTTTGAAAGCGTCCCGGACCATTACCACCACATAAATCACCGGTTGTAATTCAGCACAAAAGGACCCAATAAAGCCATACTGCCTGATATTCTCACTTGCTTTCCTCGTCCCCATGTGCACGTGCTGTATGAATCCTCTGTGTCTTGTGCTACGTAATCGACCGACGCCACGACAGTATCGCACAGGGCGAAGAGAGCAGAGTTGCACTGAAAGATTGCGACACCCAGCGACATCAAAGTACGTGTTGGTCCGTCATGGTTCACATTGTGGGAACAGAAGAGTGATGCTAATGCGCCGAAAAGCTCATTAGCATCGAGATACAAAACAGAGTTCACGGGTTCTGGTCTGCATACTGCAGGTAATGCGAGTGAAGTCGCCCGTTGCGATCCTCATTCATCTCCATCCTAGCTCAAGTCAGGGCCCTCCGCACCAACGCCACGGTTGTGAGGGTTGGCGCTGTCTCCAGGCCAAACCTCGGTCACTCAAAGAAAGGCAATCCCTCAAGAGCAACCCAAAACATTTTCACGCAGCAAGAAATCACCGTAGAGCCCGCGGTCGAGAAGAACGGTGTGTTGGAGGGATACGCATTAGTCTCCGCCAGTCTTGATACTCGCTCCGGCACAGCGGCCGGCCGCGTCCCTCCGCCGAAACCCCCGGGCTCGTCGATCGGGCGACGTCGTCTCGTCCGCAGACGGAGAGCCTCATTCGGGACGGCTCAGACACGTCGTATTCGCGCGTCACGGAACCCTCCCTGTCGGCTTCGCACCGCTCGACCGATCCGGCAGCCACGTCACATCTGCCACCCGCGGTCGGGGCACCGTGCTCCCGAGCCTTCCGGACGCCGCTGTCCGAGAAGCTCAAGCTTCGGCTCTGCTCCTGAAACGAGCCTTAAGCCCCGGCAAAGGCAAAAAACACAAAAATAAATTCGACGACAGAGTTTTCCCCGCGGACCCGTGTGGAAAGAGTCTGTGTCCGGGGGGGTGACAGCAGACGTTTAACCTTTTTTTCGCCTACCCGGAAGTCTAACGGTGCTTGAACTCTTACCCAACACGAATGAAGCATACCGAAATATAGGTCCCCTAGCCGTCTCGAACCGAATCGAGCATTCGATCGTCGGCGGAGGAGGTCCAATCGAGTCATTTGGCTCAAAAAAGGCTAACACGCCGGTCCCTAAGGCCTAACGCGATGCCGACGCCCTCACATTGCCACTTGCCATGCCCAGGAACAACAACCTTGCCTGTTGCATCTCGTCCCAGTCCAAGGGTCCATAGCACGACACGATAGACTTTTTACGGCCCTGCCCGCGACCCTCTCCGGGAGACGAACGTCCACCGAGGGCTGCAACGAGTGCAAGGCCTGTGTGCTGTCGCGACGCCCGGCGGCATCGGGACGCGGCAAGAACCTTCTTGCCCATTGATAGATACCGCGACGGCGACAGCAACGGCCGCTTTGCCATACACGGCATCTCCTCCGCACGCTCATATCCGTCGACGCCCAAACCACGAAAAAAAAAAAAAAAAAACCTGCTTCGGTGGTAGCACTCGGCCTCGGCGATCTGCGCCCTACGCGGGATCAAACACACGCAACCCACCGTCGCGCGCCCATCTCCCCCAGACGGACGGCCAGCGCCATGCAAGCGTGGGTTGCTAGCGAGCGATTGAGCGGCCGGCCCGCCGATCGTCCCAACGGAGCCAGCCAAAAGCGCGCAGGTGGCTCTCCCCCCCCATCCCGCAACCGCCCGCAAAATAGAGTTCAACCTCTGCTGGCGCCCTGGCCGTGTACGGCAGCGATGTGCGGATATACCTACCTCTGTACCGCGGTGTGCGCGCGAGTCTTTGGTGGACAAAGACGACGGCCGCTAAAGAATATCATGACGCGAGATGGATTCGATGGCCCCCCCCCCCAATTCTGCCACGCTCTTGGTCGTCCGACACCAACGCCATCCCTCGGGCGGATGGCAGGTGGTATGCGATGCGGCGCTTGCGTTGACGGACGACCCATATCTTTCCATGTTGGTCCCGAGTCAGTCTGACAATGAGGTTCCAAATGAGACCCGAGTATGCCTCCCCCCCTTGTGCAGTGTAGATCGCCGGACTGCGCCTTGTCAGATCGAAAGGGAGACCCCTTGGATCGAAGGCAGGTTTTTCCTTCTCATTGTTTTCCCCTGCCCTTCGCGTGAGGCTGGCAAAGATCGTCGGCGCTACCGGCCTTGGGCAGCAGCGCCGCCGCTGACGAAGCTCGGTCTTTGACGTGTCTCAATAGGGACCGGTCGTCTGGCCGATCCGATCTATTTTTTTTTTTAATTTAATTTTTTTTGACCCTGGGCCATGTGCATTCCTCCACAACCGTCGGCGCCGGCCCAGCACCAACGAAAACCGCGCCGGTCACTCGGGCGCGTCGTCCACCACTAGGCCAGCTCCATCGCTTCGTTTTGAGGCCCTGCCCGATGCCCGAATTCCTGGGGAAAGCCACCTAGCGGTCGCGCTCAGTACGTACGAAGAAAGCAAACATGCACGCAGGTGGACTGAAGGGCCATCGAGAGCAGGTTTCTTGTTTAGTGGACTGTCCCGGGATGGTTCCTCCACGAAGCCTGCACTAAGTAAGCTGTGTGCGATGGCGGTGCGATTGCACAAAAGGTGTCATTCTATCGAGGATGGAAAGCCGGGGCTGTCCTTGTGCGTGATGGGTGGGGTCCGTCACTACACGCACGCCCGCCGCTACGCACACTCCACGGAGCGGCGGCCGGGTGGTTTGGTGGCCGCCGCGGGCTTCCCAGTCGCCGGTGCTCGCCGGCTCTCCCCGGCCTGTGACGGCGATCCAGGACAGCGCATCGCAGGACTCTATTCGTGCTCGCTCGCTCGACAGGTCGCGTGGGGGATGTAGACCCGGGAGAGTCACGGGTCTGAAGGGGGGAGGTTGATTGGGAGGGAGTAGTGGGGGCTTGCAACAACCCACAAGTTGCCAAAGTTGTTTCCGGTCAATGGGCGCAAAAAAAAAAAGGTTTGTTCCCCAGTTATGCTCCAGCCCTGTGAAGCATCTAGACTCTTCGTCGACCGGCCGTCGACCACCATCGAGCTTAGGTAAGTGTGCCGCCGTCGTTTCACGGCGCTCGAGGTCGCAAACGCATCACATCATGGTCGAAAGGTCCAGACGCTTCGTTCCCACAGAAGAAGGTGTTCCTGTGACGGAGGATCCGCAGGCACGGTGACGCAGCAGAGGGCCCAGAGCCACACAGCATCGCGACGGTGCCCGTTCTGAGGCCTCGCAATAGATGGTTCAGGCGCGACTGGAACGAAAGGGTCCACGTCCCCCCCCTCTTGGCACCGGGACGCGAGGGGGCCACCTGTGCTGCCAAACCCCCCGTCCAGGTACGCGTTGCCCTACGGAGAAATACTGTGGTCGAGCCTTGGTTGCGCCTGTGTCGAATGGAGACGATGACAGCAGAAACATGCACTCCGCATCGAGATGTTTCGGCGGGCTTGTGCAGAAGGGTCTGGACAGAGAGACATTGGTCTGGCAGATATTGCGCGGCATCCACAAGCCCTCTCGCAACGGACCCGTCGTCGCACGCAACGGGACCGCCTGGCGCCGGATTACGGCACAATTACAGCACAACCACGAGCGCCGGACGGTGAAACAAGAGGTCTCGGCCGTGGGATCCGAGTTGGGCGGTTTGCAAACAAGGACCTCGCCGCAGAGGCGAAGGATCCGGGACTCCCTTGATGGGGGGGTTTGCTTTTGCCGGCGCCATGTTTCTCGTTGAAAGCCGCATAACGATGGATAGTGCCCTTGTCGACGTCGCCGGCCGTCGAGTCGTTTATGCTTCAAAGCGGGAAAGCAGTGCTGCACAGCCTCGACCGAGACAATGACAGACCCTTGATGGGAAAACGACGGGGACAGAGTCTCAGAGTTTCTCAGCGGGTGGGGCTCGTAACGATGAGTCAACCTCAAACCAGAGGCTCGGCGGGCTGCCACGGGGAACGCCAACCGGAGACCGAGACGAGTGGATTCCACGTCCCGAAATAAAAGTTGGAAACTCGCAAAGTCGACAGGTACCGCTCGACGAAGCTAAGCGAGAAAGTCAATGGAGAGGAACCTTGAGGATCGAGCATCTATCTAGTGACAGAGGGAGAAGCAGGAAAAGTGGACGGGGGAAAAACTGGGATGCTAAGAGTCACAGATTCACATGAAGGATGAAAATCTCTTGGAGCCAAAACCCCCCCCCCCCCCAAAAAAAAAAAAAAAAAAAAAAAAAAAAAGGGGGGGGGGGGGGGGGGGGGGGGGAGGGTCCCCGTCACCACAAACCTCTACCCCGGAAACCCCTACCTCAGCTCAGCGCGTTCAAAGAGTCGAAATCAAAACCCCCTAGTCTACTGAAACCCCTTAAGGCACAATGGCCCCGATAACTCGCTAAGGACTCTTCCTCATCGTGTCTGTCGCTTCTCTCCATCGTTCCAGCCTTGGAAGGTGCTAGACCCTAGCGGACCAACAAGTTGTTCAGAGTCCTCGAACCTGCGAATCTCACCTCTTGTCCCTCTCTTCTCAGCTACGCTCCCCATACTCTTCACCGCCAGGCACAGGGACCGTCGACGAGTTCACGTAAATCATGGGACCTCGCCACCTCCCCTCTCTTTCTCTTTTGGTCCCTAGGAGCTTCAGCTTCGATGCCCGGCATAGCTTCCGCGGAATTGCCAAGTTGAAACCCAGCCAGGCCCAAGCACCGGGGAACCACGGCATAAACCCCAAACGAGAACCGTCCGATGAAGGGGAAGTGGGAAAGAGAAGTACGGGGGAAAGGACAATTCCCCATATCCGAGGAGTCATGACATGCAATTCTCATTCAATGGAAACATTCGTGCTGCTCGAGCTCTACCTCCCGATTAGATACCCACCTATCCCGATTAGGGACACGCAAAGGGTGGGAAAAAACAAAAGAGGTGGTCAGACAACAATCATCCCTCGCCCACGGGGGAAGACCCGTTCACATAACGGGCCAGATCGCCGCCCGCCCAGCTGAATCCCTCGAGGAACACCACACGCCCTCTGCCGTCCCGGCAGTATGTACTGTTACTCCATTTCCCAAGGGGGCAGCCTAGCTTTATGTACCGTTGCCCCCTTGTCAATTTACCCCGCCATCCCGATGCTTGTGAGGTATCCAGGAGTCGACAAAAGCGCATTGCGTCGACTTCCACGCCAAATGGCCAAATGAAACCAACGCCGTATATAAATGTGGGATATACCACTTCCGAAAGAACATTCGTGCCCGTTACCATCCCTAGACGCCACTTGCGTGTCGGCTTGTCCCAGCCCAATCAGTACTGGGGGCCTCGTTGCTTGCGCATGTTTAGGGAGTCCGGTAGCACGTTGTACTTGTGACTCAGCTTCTTGCCCTGCTTCGAGAAACGTTGCAAACACTCTTCGCAGTACCATTTCGCTGTGTCGACTTTTAGCTTGTACGCTTCAAGATGTGATGGCACCAAACTTACAGCTTCCCTTGGGGGCTACCTTGAGGCCCACACAGTTGAGATGGAACCATTCTCGCTCGCAGTTGTTTGCATCGCAAGCTACCATCTCGCCGTAGCTCACGCTGGTGCAGTAGCAATACGTGGGTTCGTCTTCCGTGTAGTCGTAGTTGCGCTTTCCAGCTTGGATTTCTGCGTCTTCGATATCCTCACTATCCTCAGTCTGGTCTGCCGTCTTGGTAGCCTTGCTGTTGGTGACTATATTGCTCTTTTTCCGCTTGCTCGTGCTGTTGCTGTCTGTATTACGGGCCGACTTTGGTCTTGCTGCCTCCTGAAACGTAGCCATCGCTGGTGTCGATGGTTTACTGGCTCGCCCACTTTTCGTCACTGTGGCGGCGGTGACCGTCTGAGGCACCGGTGTGGGCTCGACAGGTGTCTCCGGTTCCTCGGGTTTTGGTGTCTCCTTCTTTTGCTTCGCCGCAGGTATACTTGGCTTGACGGTCGTCTCGATTGGCTCAGGCTCCTTTTTCGCAGGTTCCGGCGCAGGCGGTACGGAAGGCTCCTTGTCAGCCGGTTTAGTCTCAACAACAGGCTTTGGCAACGGCGTCGGGGGCGCGGCCTCGGGCGTCGGCGGTGGTACGGCGCCGTTTGGCTTGACCGACGCGGACGATGGCGGCCGAGATTGCTTTCCACCCTCCACTGCCGCTTGTGTCGTACTCTGCTTGGCCCGTGAAGCAGTGGGAGGCTTGGGAGCAGGAGGCACCGGGGTGACAGTCGGCGCGGGAGAGCCGCGTGGTAACACAGGATCGGGGAAGGTACTCATTACAGGAGACGAAGCAACCGATGGAGACATGCCGGTGGCTCCATTTTTGCTGTTGATGTGTATGTCAGCGACCGACGACAAACGGTTCCAGGAAAACACTTGAGAAAGACATACCTCTTCTTGGCCTGTCCGGTACCAGTCGGCAGGGCCTTTCGCTTCTTCGGGCCGCCTTCTGGCGCGGGCGTCTCTCTAGGGCTTGTGGTCTTCGCCTTTGACGCAGTAGCTCCGAAGACGGTACTCATGGCCCGCTCCGTCACGTTGTTTCCGCTGGGCGTCTTCTCGACCTTGCGTCTCTTGGGTTGCGGGGCCGCTCCGTTCGTGGTGCCATTTGTTGATATGCCCAAGCCTACGCTGGCGGCGGTCTCGGCCGCTTTGCGCGCTTTGCCGCCTCCGTGACCCTTCTTGCCGGTTTCTGGCTTGTTTCGACCTTCGGCATCATCAAAGTCCGATTCTTGAGGCGCTGTCTTCTGGCTTTTCTTCGCTTGAACAGCTTGCTTCCGTGATTCGCTCCGGGCAGCGGCCTCCTCTGCCAGCTGCTGAGCAGCGGCAGAGATGGCAGCAGCACCCTCGCGCCGAGAGCGTTCAGTGTGTGCCGCCTTGGTAGCGGCCCTGTTCTCGGGATATGCCCAATGTGTGGTGCTCCCCCACTTCGCCTCATCGCTGAACTCGTTCTCGACGTGCGGCCAGACGTCGTCAATTCGAGCGAGCTGCTTCTGGAGAGCGTCATTTGCAGTCGAGATGACATGGTTCTTCTCCTCCAATGATCCGAGCATCTCCTGAATCTTATAAGCTGTCTGTCGAAACAGCTGTCTCCTGGGAAAGTTACTGGGGTCGTAGATGGACGTCGTGTACGAGCCGTCGGTCGAGGGAGCAGGAGGGGCTGGGCCGCCGATGGGGCCTCCATTGGAGCTATTCTGCGCACTCATCGGAGCTGACGCAGGCGCGACACTGCTGGACGCATCGTTCACCGGTCGGGGCTGAGGAGGGGGCGCGTTCATGGCAGCGTCCACAAGCTTGAAGAGCGCATCCTCGGGAGCGAAGATTTTGGCATCGACCTCTTTGAGCAGAGTAAAGTGTCGAACGAGCTCTTTCGGCAGAGCTGCAATGGCATCGGAAAAGTACGTTATCGCAGGGTAGATGTCGATGGGCTGGTCAGAGACGGTGCCGCCAGCAAGCGAGTCCCGCCCGTTGGCCGATCCGCGAAGGCCAGACGAGACGCGCGGCGGGTTGGTGCGTGTCTGTCGAACAGGCTGGGACCTCCTACTTGACGGAGTGTCCCCCGACGCTGCTTTGGCCGACTTCATCGCGACTTCAACCGGCGTGTCGCGCTGGAGGTGCGAAGTCGTGGGGAGAGGAAGCGAAGACCTGGCGCAGCGACGAAGTACCGAGAGTAGGCGTAGTGGACAGACGGGTAAAATCTAAAGAGGACTCGTCCTGCAGAAAGACGAGGTTTGCACAATTCGAAGAGGTTACTGAAAGGTCCTAGGGCATTCTCATCGTTATCGCAAGGTAGCCTGAGAGGTGCAGAATGGCGGGCGTGGGAGAGGGGAGTGCGCGAGGAAAATCAAGAGAGAACGCCTCGGGATCTTCCATCATCCTTCCGACGCACTTTTGGGGGACCTCAGTGTATCTGCCGCGGGCGGAGGAAGACCGGCTGGGTGAGTGACCCCATCCGTTCACTTAGCGAGTAGTTTGGGCCTGAGGCCCAAGTGAGTGCACCTCTACCAGTAAGGCCCGTACGCCCTGTGCTTTTCTCTCTCCAGCCACACTCATCAGCGAAAATCAGCATGCCGCCAGCTTCATCCGTCCAAACCCCATCCGATCGGTGCGCGCAACGAGGACAGCCACACGAACTGTCGTCATTCCTCGGCCTTTTATCGCTGTTGCGCCACAGTCTGATAAACGTCTGAGAGCGTTCCTGTATGACCGCTTTCATTCCAGAGCCTCCAGATCAAATAATTAGTGCAATTCAAGTAGTTGCAACTTTGACTTGCAGACATTCTTTTTTCCCATCTTTTTTTCCCACTATTGTCATCTGACGGATTTCTCTCTATAACAGCAATCGAACTTGATGGATATCAATATGGGTACAAACACACTCTTGTGGTATCAATTCCAGCCCCTCCCAACCAACACAACCATGGACAGTCAAGTCCTAGGCCGATCTTTTCCGCACAATACTATCAGGAAAATGAAAAACGCCTGCCCATGAAAACACACCCGATCTCATGCCTGGCCCGGACAGTTTCAAGCAAGCTTCCGCGCCTTCACAGCCGCTTGCGTCGGACGCTCGTCGGTCTCGATCTGCTTCTTCTGCCTCCACTGCCACTCCAAGAGCACCGGCAGGAAGTGTTGCAGATCAAAGTCTGGCCAGAGACACTTCAGGAAGAAGATGTGGGTGTCTTGGTGGCACTGCCACAGCATGAAGTCACTGAGTCTCTCCACACCACTAGTCCTGACGAATATGTCCAACGGCGGGTTTCCGGCAGTGTACATGTGGTTGTTCAGCGTCTCAGCCGTGATTGTCTCCGGATTCTTCAGACGGTGTCCGCCGGCGGAACCAGAACGATGGCTCGGCGGCGAGGGCGAGTCGGGTGGAAGAGTAGTCGACGACGACGCACCATCATCGCCATCTGATCGCGAAGATGGGGCGGGCGATGTGTCGCGAATGGTGGGGAGGGGTTCGCGGCGATCCAGCTGCTTCGACATGATCTTCTGCGAGATACGAGCAGCCGGGAAGGGTGTGAACTTGGGGCCTGGGGGCATCATATACTCCTGCACGGTGGATCGCATGGCCGCTGTCATTTCTTCTCTCGCAGTATACGGGAAGCAAATGTTCAGCACGTTGCTACTTCAGTCAGCTGGGCTCGCCCGAAGAATCGCATGCGCCTGGCTTACCGCTTGTTGTACTTCGTCATATCAACCGCCCGGTCAACGACTTCGAGAACGTCCTTGCGGATCAGGTCTCTCTGGCCGAGCACACGAACTGCCGCACCGTACCGATCCAAGATATCACCGTGTTTCGTCAACTGCTCGAGCTTTACCTTGGCCAGCTGCATAAGCCCATCGACCTCGTATTGCGGGCGGTTGAAGTTTTCTATACTGAAGGCGTAAACGGTTACGACTTTGACGCCGCATTTGTAGCAGATCTCGAGAACCTGGACTTTATTGGTTAGCAAATGTGTCCGTCAGGAGCAGCTGGGGGATGGCGCACCCTTGCCAGCGCCTCGAAACCATGGTGGTGGCCTTCAATTGTCTCCATCTTCTTGCCGCGAGCATACCGCCTGTTGCCGTCCATCTCGAATGCGACATGTTGAGGGACTGGGCCTTGCTTCAGGGCGCCAATGAGGAGCTCGCGAAGTTGGTTAATCGCCCATTCGGCCGGTGGTGAGCTAAAAAGCCACCGTGTAATGTGATTGATGAATATTTCCGACATGCTGTTCTTGGTGTGATTATGACGCGACGCTTTACGCAAGGAAAGTTATAGAGGGTGCAGCACCGCGTGTTGAGAAAAGACGTAATCGAAGGTAAAGTTGTAAACTTGAGACGAAAAGTCGGGAAAACTCCCCAGAGGAATTACAAGAGAGAACAAGAAACAAGTAGTGCCAGTACGTGATGGCGCGTCAGCATCGGTTGGCAAGTTGGATAAGTACCCGCCTTGATCTCAGCATTCGGGCCTGCAGAAGCTTGGGAGACTGGAGTAACGGCAGTAGCGGCGACGGCGGCGGCGTGTGCCCAGAGCTCTGCGCCTCACAGAAATACGTCGTGACAGGGTTACGCAAGGGAAGCAAGGGTGGGATGCTGCCGAGCAATTCGTTGGGCGAATGGGAATCCGGGGATCAGGCGGGTGGGAAGGCCACACTCAGCCCGCCAGCCTTGTCATTGCACGGGAAAGTCTAGGTGGGTGGGACTCTCTCCAGTGAGTGTGATTCGTGCAACCCTGCTGTGGCGTCAACGTAAGGCATTGAGGCTGGGGCCATTCCCCAATGTCCACCTGGCAGGGAGCACCGGTCCAGTCTAGTCGGCTTTTGGGCAGGACACAAACACACACACCACTTAGAGGGGTGCACAAGTGCATACCTGTGCCTACTGC
The DNA here is from genome assembly GCA_001625285.1 of Colletotrichum incanum. Taxonomy (NCBI): domain Eukaryota; kingdom Fungi; phylum Ascomycota; class Sordariomycetes; order Glomerellales; family Glomerellaceae; genus Colletotrichum; species Colletotrichum incanum. Next base: position 47,143 of record LFIW01000348.1, read on the forward strand.
TTCGAACTTCGAGTGGATTCGATCCGACGACGGCCGAAGAAACCACCTGGCATCAACGGTCCTCCGACCGCGCCTCGCTTTCTCGACTCTGCCATGCCACTCTGACTACGCCGCCAACTTGCAAACCCAATAGAACACGGTTTTATCCGAGTCTCCAAGTACTTGCAGAAGAAACACCCCGCGGCAAGGGGCACCCCAATCGAGCCAGACGAGGTTCCTCGACCCAAGGGATTGACCATCCTCCCTGCCCCTCCACCGGTCGAGTGCTGTCGCTGTTCAGACAACTGGCACACCGAACCACAATGAGATAGCCCTTCAATCACGAAAATGTCTTTTACGAATGCGCCGGTGACGCGCACTCTCGTTCTTGGCTTGGTGACGAGCTCCATTGCCGCCAGCCTGCTTGACGTCAAGCACTACTTCTACATTGTTGTCGATACCCATCTCTGGCGGTACCATCAAATCTGGCGCTTTTTAGCGTATCAGCTATGTTGTACCAACTCGAGCGAGGTGCTCTTCGCCTCAATGACCCTTTACCAGCTGAGGGTCGTTGAACAGATATGGGGCTCGAGGAAGTATGCTGTAAGCTGCCCCCAAAACAACGCATTGGATTGAGCGACACTGACACCTCTCCATAGTCATTCGTAGCTGTATCCGCGCTCTTCACCGCAGTTATACCTCCCATCTTCCTATCCCTCGTCCTGCGTCCACTGACGGCGGGATTGTTCAACTACATGCCGGCTGGACCAACCCCAATTATTTTTGCCATACTCGCGCAGTACCACGCCGTGATCCCGCACGTGTACAGATACCGCGTTGCAGCATCATCAGCACCACCTACGGACGACCAGTTTGTCGGTTTGACATTTTCGGATAAGTCATACCGGTATGCCCTCGCATTGCAGCTGGCCCTCTTTCAATGGCCTGGCTCGCTACTTGGAGCTGTCATTGGTTGGGTTGTGGGATATTCGTGGAGGAACGACTTGCTGCCAGGAGCGGTGACAAAATGGCGCCTCCCGGGATGGATGGTTGGTGTCAGGACGCAAAGAAGACGGAGCGAATTCGAAGGTCTTCGACGGCGGCTGGAAGGCGAAGGCTCATCTGCCACCGCATCTGGCGCGCAGGGACAGGTTGATGGAGACGCTGGACGGAGAAGACCGGCCGCTCAGGACAGGCGTGAGGACTGATATAGCATTAGTTTGCAGTGCAAAGACACAGAAAGGTATTCGTGTAGTCTAGATGTTGACAACAAACATCTTCAGATACACTTTGGCTAGGGAACCAGATAACTCGTTGCCCACAAGTCATGAAGTCTCGCTGGATCTTGAACTAGAATGAATGGCGAACATTTAGGAATCGGCCTTGCGTGATCGCTGAACGGTATATGGATAAGTACCCAGCACGCGGCCTGATAACTGGTGAACCCAATTGGCGGGTTCGATCTATTGAATTATACAGAGAGTCTTGTCCACATAGGAAACCGATGAACCCGTTCGCACATGAGAGGTGGCCCTGTAGACGCCGACAACCATTCTTGGGATAAAAAGTAATGAGTTGGCCAAAAAAGGTTTGGCTTGTGTTTCCAAAAACGGTCTAGCTCGGCGTGATCCTGGTCAAAGATCCTAGCAATCAGGAACCCGAAATTACGGTGTATTCTCTCAGATTACAGAGGCAGGCTATTCTTTATGCGGATCTAGCAAAAGTCATCTAGGACGCTAAGTCTGAAGTAAACATCAGTAAGCCTTCGTGGTCCAGTATACCGAAGATTGCATAATGCTCTTGAGTTTTCTAGAATTACCCGGATGGATCAGGCGGATGCAGCATTTACTACATAGTTAGGAGTCCTTAAACTAAAAACACGGTCCGCTGACTCTCTTAGCGCAAAAAGTACGTACTGTCAGCGATGGAGGGGCTGTCCGCCAATAGCGCAGCCGCAACGACGCAGGAAAAAGGGCAGACGGGCAAGGGACGAACCCAAATAAGCTTAGCGCAAGAGCCCCAAAGTGGGAGCTGCGAGGCATCGCCATTTGTGAACAGCCCGTACGGGGGGTGGGCGCCGGGTGCGAAGACGCTTGTGCTGCCGTCGTGTCAAATGCGTCTGGCAGACTGCCACCCGCTGCGACAGGTCACCCAACTCAATTTTTGGGACGGCAAACTTACAACCGCCAGTCCACCCTTGAGCAAAAGGGTGTGCCTCTCTGCCTAACCGGGAGATCACACTCTTTTTTCTCTTGTCCTTGCAACTTCCCCTCCCGTTTGCTCATCGCCAAACGGTTGGTGCTGAATTCGCCCCGACGACGTCCCGACTCGTCTCCCGTCTCCACGGCGATAGCAACTTCGTTCCCGCAACGGCGAAACCCCTTGCTTCCCACACCAAGGGGCTCCGGCACAAATCCCACACGCCAGCCACCAGCCACTCTTTGTCCCTTCCCTCGCAGCATTGTGCGATTGTTCCAACATCCATCCCATTGGAAACGTATGTACGGATAGACACAGCATCTCCGTAAACCGCCGATGAACATGCTCCCTGAGGCCGCGACGACGCCCTAAGCCACCTACGATTCAACGCCTTCTCTGTAATATAATGATTTGACGAGCACCGTCCCTTACTGCCGAACCAATCCAAGATCATGAACGGCTACTCCCCGGGGAGGCCCTCGCCGCCCCGGGCCACTGGCCCTGGAGGGAGGTCCCTGGGTGGGGATGGCCTCAGGAGGGATATTATGAAAAACTTTGAAAGGACGTCACTACGTGTTGATTCAGTCAGTGGTCTCCGTTGCTCATAGTTGGTGTCGCGTGGGTTTATCTAACAGCCTGTAGACAAGCACGAAACTGCCGCCGAGCTCCGCGCTGGTCGACCTCAAGGACCCGATCCAAGTTCATTTGTTGACGGAGACGGCGCTGACGGACAGCAAACAATACCGAATATTGTCCCAGGAAGAAGTGGATGGCATCAAGAAACAAGTTCAGTCATTGACGTTACGGGTTGAACAAACACGCGCGAATCTTGCTATCCAGAAAAAGTACCGAGATGCCGCCGTTTCGATGGCCAAACTCTACACACAGCCCGAGGCTGGTAGAAGGCGGAGCTTGATGGGCAACAATCGCAACAGCATGGGGGAGTCCTTGCGAGAGGCTGAGGCAGAGCGGCGGGCGAGCGAAAAACGGGTCGAGGAGCTGTCGAATGAGCTACGGAATCTCGAGCAACGTTTGATGGAATCGCAAAGGGGGCTGCTGGAGCACACGGCTGGTATCCTCCAGCTGACGCACAGGGCTTCCAAGAAGCCAGCTAATCAGCTACCCGCGCAGCTGATGAACGGAATACCTGGAAGCCCAGAGAGCCTGTACACCTACTCAAACGGCCGCAACAGTTTGGAACCAGTGGGAGGCGACTCCTTTGACGAGGATGGTCCTTACCAGAGCCTCAACAACGAACCTCTGTCTCGCGGACAGCCGAAAGTCAGCCCACTTAATATTCCATCCAAGGCACCAAGTCGAGAACAAGACACCCAGCTGCGACAGGAAGCCGAGAAGCTGAGAGAGGAAAACGCCAAACTACGCGCGCAAGCCGACGCGTTGACAAGCCTGCGGGAGGAGAATGCCCAGCTCCAAGCGCAAACCGACGCCTTGAGCGGCGAGATCGATAATCTCAAAAGAGAGAACGCACGACGCTTACAGTCCGTGTCTGATACCGAGCGGAAACTTACGACATTCAACAACTCTTTGCGAGAGGTAATTGTAAACTTTAATCCTACCAAAAACGGAGGCTTCCGTGAGCCTCCCTCGATACCGGCCGACGGACCAGCCGAGCCTGGCACAACCTTAGAAAGTCAGTTCGAGTACCTGGAAGCTGGCCTGTCGGCAGTACGGCAGGAGCAAGAGCTTCAAGGGCAGTCATCTGGCGATCTCCAGGAGGCGGAAGCCGCCGCAGCCAAGGCGTCAATCGCCCTTTCGCAGGCGGAAAGCCGCATCGATGGTTTGAACCAGCAGCTGCGGGACATCCTCGTCGCAGTCGACCCAAGCCATCCCGATGTGCCAGACTCTGGCCTCGACGGCCAATTTGACTGGCTCCAGCGTGCTCTGTCTGTTGTGGAGGAGGAGATGAAGAAGACGGCCAGCCAGTCTGCTGTCAAGAAGCAAGACGACGAGCAGGTCGAAGCCGTGCTGATGGGCTTGTGGGAGATCATCCAGACGGGCTTCGCAAGCATTCAAAAGCAAAAGGCGGACCGTCGCCGCACGCGCCTGGAACAGGGTGTGTCTGAGAACGATGATGACATGTCAGGTGATGAAGCTGTCGACACCACGGAGCCGTACTCGCTGTCCGCATTCTCCACCAAGGTGCAATGGCTTTACAGCCAGGCTACTAGTCTGAAGGAGCAGAAGTCGGTCCTGAAGCGTCAGATCAAGCAGCAACGCGAGTTGAACAACAAGTCGGACTCGCAAAAGGATGAAGAGCTGAGAGCGAAGCAAGACCAACTCGAACAGCTTCGGGCAGCCCAAATGCGGGCCGAGGAAGAGAAGGCTCTTGAGTTGACGCTAAAGCAGGATCAGTTGGATCAGCTCAGGTCGCTACTCGAACGCTCTGAGGAAGAAGTGGCCGAGGCTCAAGAGAAGCTGGTCAAGGCCCAAAAGGAGGCCGAGGCCGCGACGACTACGCGCATGGCCAACGAGTCCAGCGCTGCCAGAACGCAGAACGAGATCAAGGAGCGCGACGCCAAGATCGCCTCTCTAGAAGCGAGCACCAAAGAGGCACAACTCACGCTGGCGAGCCTCAACACAAACGTCCAAGAGATGAATGACAAGCTGAGCAGGGCCAATGAGGAAATCGCACTCCTGACAACCAGACTGGCGGGGGCGGAGAAGGCGGCAGTCGAGAAGCAGCAAGAGGCCGCCGCCAAGGACAAGGAGGTCAAGGAGAAAGAGGAGGAACTCGACCGGTTCAACATGATGATTGTCGAGCTCAAGACGGAGCTAACTATCGCGCAAGCCGAGCTGGACGGCGCATACGGCTCCCGTAAGGAGAGGGCCAACCAGGCCGCGGCTGTTAAGAGCACTGTCGAGGTCACGCAGCTTAAGGCGGAGGTCGATCGGCTCAAGGAGGAGCTCAGCTCGACGCTCAAGGAGCTGGAGAACATTACGGCCGAGACAATCAACGCCGAGCGGGAGAAGTTCGAGGTCGAGAGCAAGCTCGATGACGCGCTCGCCGTCAAGTCGAGCCTCGAGGGCGAGATCAGCTCGCTCAAGGACCAGCTCGACGCCGAGGTCAATAACTCCAGGACCAAGATGTCCAAGCTGCAGGAGGAGCTCGACAACGAGCGTCTCAAGGTGACGCCCGGCACCGGCGCCCGCGGGGCTGGGGCGTCGATGCTCAGCGAGCAGTTCCGTGCCACGATGAGGGAGGAGAGGAAGAAGTTCCAGGAGGATCTCAGGGTAAGTCTACAGTGCTTGCGCCATGTCGGTATCATGCTAATCGTCCACGCAGGAGGAGCAAGGCAAGAGGAGAAGACTCGAAGAGGAGCTGCAGAAGCTCAGGAAGTCTCAGGGGCCTGGACGGAGTCCCTTGAGCCCTCGGTGAAGCCGAAAACCGGCGACAAACTCCATCCCAACACTAATTCGATCGCCCGTCTTTTACTTACGGCGCTCTGCGTTCCACTCCCCGTGTTGCGAGCCGTTTTTGCTTCAACCCAATCACTACAACGTGTACTAGTACGGACTGGCGTGGCTTCTTCACTTTTTATTTTTGCATAGCGGGATCACTGAAAAAGGGGGTTGAGACCTATTTTGTCCAAGTCCTGTCTGGTTTGGATACTACTGTTACTATTACTGCTGCGTTTACCCACACCCTCTCAGATAGTACTACTGGGTGTTGTTTGCTGCGGAGCCTTTCTTGTATAACCCTGCGCTGCTGCTGCTGCTGCTGTTGCTGTCGTTTTTGGATACCACTAGAGAAGGGAAAAGGGGGAAGAGATTGGGCCGAAAGAATTGAATTATGAGGTTGTGTGGATTCTAGACATCTCCCTCTGGATAATGCCGTGATGCTTCAGGATGCGCTTCAAAAGCCCCGAGTGGTTTGAGAGCTCCTGTCCGAGAGTTCATCTTAAGCTAGAAGGCCGTTGACAACGAAGAATGAACCCTGGGTGTGCCCCTGTCGACGCTGCCTCTCCCTAACCCACAGGGACGGCGGCCGTGGACTTGGGTATCGCTCGGCCTTTCTCTCTTTCCTGTTGTCTCTGTTGCCTTCTCGCGACGACGAAAGAGAGAGGGAGTGAGTGAGGTGACAAGACCGGAACCGAGACCGACAAAAGCTGATCTCGCCAGTGTTCCTCAGCCTTTCGCTCGGGTTCCAGGTGACATACTCCCATCCTCATCCCCCCTCCCCTTCTTCTGAGGGTTGGAGTTCGTTTTCCCATTCCACGAGGCACATCTGCTATCCTCCTTTCCATCCGTGATGGAGGCAGTCCCCTTCCGATTCGTAACAATCACTGGTTTGCTCATCGCCTCGCCCCCCAGTGTAGCTGGCTCGTTCGAGGTCGTGTTGTGCTGGCCTACAACCGAATCCCTCGTCACAGCGCAGTACGGCGGTGGCTTCAACCATTCCAGGAGCGCTGGGTCACGCGTCGGGTCCATCTCTGCTCCCGCTCTCGGTGAGTCGAGCGCGTGTGGCTGGCCAGTCAGGGTGTCGGCGGCACTGTGAAGTTGATCACGGAGGCACACTGGACATGCATGATTTGAGACGCTCCATTTGCTGCTTTGTTGTGGTTAGGGAGGGCCGGTGAGGGTTTTGCTCTTTATGAAGCAGGTCACCAAGTTCATGCAACGAGATGAGGGAAGCAACGATGCTCAGAGGATGACGGACGAAGAACCAAGTTCTCGTCAAAAGATCGTCGCTCTCGGTTGAGCCGCAGAATAGCCATCGTCAAAAGGGGGCTTTCCTCTCCTCAGTGCCCAGAATACCCTCACCGCCAGAAACCTCGTCTGCGCATCTCCCGGCTCTGCTCAGCTTGACCATTTGCTCTGCTCTCATTGAACTCCACGCTGACCGGCCTGGACCGGGACACTGCCAGACAGGCTGACATGCGGTTGTCCGCGGACTGTCTTTGATTCCGCATTGTCAACCTCTATGATCCCTCCAATGGCATCTACCCTGATGCTTGTGCCTCACCACCGTCGTTGACGGCAACTCCGTCAGCTTCCATCCCGAATCTCGAATTCGTTCCTGCCATCTGCTTCATTTTTACACGCTGCAACACGCCGCGACACGACGACAACGATAACGACAACGACGACGGGTTGGGACCAAAAACTTCCGCGCGTGGGTTGACGGTCGTCGCGGCCAATGATCCGGATAAAGGCTTGGGGAAAGCCTGTTCTCGCCAGCCCATGGGATGAAGTCTCCGATACCGACGCGACTAATCACGTCTTTCCGGATTTCAAAACCGAGCAAAAGAACCTTCAAGGACGTCGAGGCCCGTAGCCACCTCTTCGTGTCCGTAATGACACCGTCCTTGATGGCGGCATCGTGGCCTACCTCTGAAATGAAACCCTCTCAATAAATGAATGCTAACCTTCAGCTTAGCCGTGTTTCTTCACATCGGACGGAAGGGTAGCATCCATAGGTCTTTCTAAGATGAAAGCATCTCAACCAAGAGGTCCAGCCCTGCTAGGTAACATCGAACGTGGGGAGGCGCGATGGCCCTTTCGTAGATGACCGACAGACATCTCTGTATTGAGGTCCGCTCATTTCGCCTTGTCAGTGGTATCGTTGGAGGGGGGACCTAAGCCTTCGCGGCTCAAAGCGAAGCATAAGCGTGGCGGCAAATTTGCCTTTTGAGGCCCTGGTCGGGAACCCAAGATCGACGCTTTGCTGATCTTGCGATATCCTCTTTCGGATTGGATGGATTCAAAAAAGGACCCAAACCCTGTCACGGCCCGTATACGGCCAATCTTGATGGACTCGAGTTGAGTTTCGCAGAGTGACGAACCTCTCACGGTCCTCTCCTCCACCCATCCCGACCCCAAAGATGCAAGCAAGCATTACTAAAACGGAAGTGAAAAGGTGGTGGGAGCGGATATCGTTGAGATGGTTCGTGGGATCTGCGCGGTCTTCGACAAGGCCTAGATTATCTTGGAGGGGGGTCCCGTTTCTGCGAACGAAAGGGGAAAGAAAAGGTTGGTGAAAGGAGGCACAGTCGACAAGCAAGCGACTTGGTCAGCTGGACACACAGAGAGCCTGGGCCGGGTGCCCAAACCCATGCCATCCCTTGTCTCTTTGACCACACAAGCCGAATCAGGCACTAACTGGCGGTCTCTATCCAAATGAGCTTTTGCCAGTTCTGTTTCCAAGCCGCTTTGGCATCAACTTCGGTGGGGGAGGCAATGGTGTTGCCGATCCTCATCGTCCACTTGGGGCGCTGGATTTCCAAAATGCCTAGAGCAGCGGGGGCCACTGGCCCAAACCGGACGCCCGACAATTTTTGATTGGAGCCACGGCTTGAGTAGCGCAAACCAGGGGGCCACGAGCATCAAAGGCGAGAGAGAGGCCTGCAGCGCCCACTTGGGTTGAAGACTTGGCTCCCTGTCAGACTTTTAGGGATAGAGTCGTAGTACTCTGTAGGTGGTGGCAACCAAAATGGTGGCCGCAGAGTACCTGCTCCACGATGAGGGGCGGGTAAGTGGAAAATATAACCCCAAATAGCGGTGGTCAAGACAGTTGTCATGCAGTCCGGTAGTATCAAGGACAACAACAGCAACATCATGTATGAGACGTGGTTTGGCGTTTTGAGCAGAGCGGCTGCGGCGCGGAATGCTCACCGCTTTCGTCGTCAGCGAAGTACAGTAGTGGAATATTCCCATCTCGTTAGTTCTGAACCCATGGTTCCAGCACCCTGGTGAAACTTGCTGGTCGGCAAGCGAACGATTCCGCTGGAGACATGCGGACAAGGCAGGCCTTCAGGGCCCAATCCCATGTGCATCTTGGTGGATTCGACGGAATCTAACGTCAGGCCAAGAGTGAATCCACCGGATCCTTTATCGCTTCAAGAGTGAGAGCGCACTGGTGGCGACCACACGAATCCGTAGGGCTTCGTCGAAAAGCCGAAGCTGATGCGGATGCAATTCGACAACAAAAAGATGGAGATGACCCATGCACAACCCACAGAGGCGGAGTCACCGATGCTGGCTCAAGAACGGCGCAATAACAAAAAGTCTAGGAGGCTTCTTCGTCAGGGGGTTTGAGCCTTCTAGAAGACACGGAAAAGACGGGTAAAAGAGGAGGTGCCACAGCTCGGCCCAGATCCCGCTGTGATGTGATTTGAAACGGTTGATGCTGGAAGGTTGGGGCTCTCTCAAGTGGATGAGGCAGGGCAGGGCCGTCGAGAAGGAGAGACGAGACATTGACCGGGCACGGAAGACAGGCGCGCTTCGGGAAAGGCTTGAGTGGGCACGCAAGCACGGTCCGGACGTTGACCAGCAAATGCACTTGAATTCGGCCCAGGATGCGACAAGAGGCATGGCAACAGAGTCAGCGACGTGTACGAGCTCTGTGTGGTGTGGGTGTGCTTGTGTGCATCTGACTTGTCACAGTTGTCTGGTTGGAGAGGGCTCAAACAGCTTGGGTTGCCGACGCAGTATGTCTTCTGGGCGCGCGCACGATTCCTAAACGTGGCCCAACGACAGATCGAGGACGATCAATCCCAGGGCATTGGACGTCGTGGTCAAGGTGAGTTGCCATCAATCAGCTCTTGCCACAGCTTTGTTGCGTTGCTAGCCTCACAGTTGACTCCCGATTTCGTCCCAGTGCCGGGATCGGTACGAGACCAAACAAGCGGATGAGACTGGTTCTGATTGGGTTGCGTTGCGATGCGTTGCGAGCGAAAACAATGTGGAAGCCCATTCAACAGGCTTTGCTGCAAGCTGCAAGCTGTAATAGCTGGCGGGTTGCAGCATGGTGATGATGTCGCCGCTGCACCGTCACGCCCGTCCGAGGACACGGAGGCGAAATGCTTGCCGGTCACTTGAAGCGAAAAGTCGGACATTGTCTGCGCGAGGCGACGGAAATTCCAGTGGTCGGAGCATGTCTTGTGCCTCTTGGAGGCGGACCGAGTCATGGGCTCGCTCCATCAACACATATCGTCGCCAGAGCGGCGTTAGGGCGATGGTGCGCGGCGAAATGGTCTGAAAGCCTTGGGTGTGGAAAGACATGAAGCATAATGCGTCGGGCGTAGTGGTGGTGAAAGGTCAGCATGGTTGTCGCACAAGATGCACAACAAACTCGCAACTGGCTTGCAGGAAGATGTTGCAAGCGCTATGCCTCTCGTACTGCGCTGCTGTAGTATAGATGAGCCGAAACGAACCACCACTTGGTGAGATTTGTGCCTCGACGCAAGGGAATGCGAGGAAACGGCGATCTGAGTCGTCTTCTCGTCCCATCAAAGAGCCTTGATGCATGCTACTATGATCTCGGGTCTCGCCAGAAGGGCCGACGAACACGCCAACTGTGTTGCACTAATGGCGTAGTTGGAAAGATGGGGTCTGCTAGTTGATGAATGAGAGGATGCGTAACAATGACACTCTCAAGCTTTGGACCGGGCTGCCGTGGCCGGGCATCGCCTGAACCTTGACCGTGGTCAATTTCGGTGAGGCGGCGAACGGCAATCAGGTCGAGAGGCGGTTCCCAGCCGAAGAGAAATCAAGTTTGTTTGAAAGTCCGACGCCGGCACAACCATATGAAGTCAATTCAAGTAGCCGGTCTTGCCGTGGGTTGCTCGGGGGCGCATTTTTCTCAAATCTGTAGTGGTGTCCTCGGCGCAGCTGAAGCAGTTGAGACCTCTCGTCACAGCGGCAGAGGACCAGAGAGGAATGGATGCCGCCAAGTCGATGGATGATGACATGCAACTGTCGGACCGTTGAAACTGGAAGGCAGTCGGCTTCGTTTGGTGGTGTGAGCTGTGCAGCCTCATTCTCAGCGGCAGTCGTGCGAGGATGACCCTCGCCCACAAGCTGCTGCGGTTCCCGGTCTACGGACCCATGGTGTGCTCCATCGACCACATGGCAGGGCAAGGCAGAAGGGATGGAGGGTTCGCCATGGCCGAGGCGTCTGGATTGACGAGTAGCTCCGCACGCACACGGCCATTGTTTAGAAAAGGAGATTGTCGAGTGTCGACGTTAGAAATTAATTGACTCGTACCGCCGGCGGGATGGGCGGTGGCTCAGGCAAGAGTCAGCCAGAGGCAATTTTAGATGCAGCGCTGATTCCGCAGAGCATATGGTAGGCATTTGGGAAAAGATGAGATGATCTCAGCTCATCAACGCCCCATTCATTTATCCATCTGCATGCATGGAACTCGTAAATCCAAAAGCTAGCGACGGTTGTCGTCTGTCGTCATTACCAACCTGGCGCTTCTTGAATATTCTTCTCCGCCGGCAACCGGCCATCTTGTCCATCCCCTGGGACAGCAGTCTACGAACCGTATCGAGGAGCCAGAGCCACGTTGGAGTGACATAGAGAGCGACAAGGGGACCAGGAGTGGGCGTGCACCATTACTCATGCACGGGGCATACCGCCGCGGACATGAAGCGTGCAGGTCTGAGGATCGGGCGGTCGCCGGCGTCTCGAGACCTTCGAAAATACAATCTGCCGTGCACCGTTGGCGTTTGGATCAAGTGACGGGCACCCCGGGCGGCCTGAAAGAGACAGTCATACATGTTCCCGGGCACCGTCGGGCCTGAGCCCAAGCAGAAGCAGAGGCAGCATCAGACGACGGAGGTTAGCGAGGCATTTCGCCTTGTCGTCGGCCACTTTCCCACTGGCTCCGATGTCTTGACCTCTTTGCACCCAAGAACAGGTTAATTAGCAGCCACACCCACTCCCAGAGCTAAATGTCAACGAGGTAGATCCGGCCAGCCGCTGGGTGGCCGAGTCATATCCGGATTCCTGGGCGCTCCCGGCGATGAAAGAAGGGCGGCGGGCTGTCTCCGTCTCGACGGCGTGAGGAGCCAAGAAGTGAGTGGAATAAGAATGAGAAAAATGCAGGGTAGTGCATCGTGTTTGCTCCGAATGCTGCAGCCGGTTGTCTTTCTCCCGACGTGAATGTCGAGGGAACCGACAGGCGCTGCGACGGATCCGGATCTTGCACCCATCATCGGCAGCTTTGGAGGCAACATGGCATGGTTGTGTGAGAGGTGATATGATTCATCTGGTACGGCGCCTCGCGTCGCCTCGCGTCGTATGAGCAGCGAGGATACGTGGGATGTATCCGCTATGCATGCAAGGCATGAACGGGGAGAAGACGATGAGAGGTCCGAGGCAAAGTGAGATGAATTGATTCCGAAGGGGCGATCAGCAGGGTGATTTGTTGGTGGTTGGGTTGGTCGCATCTGGAGTGGGAGAGTGGACGAGGGCTGGTGGATCGTGGATCGCAACTAGATGGATCTAATCTTAATGCCCTCGGGAAAGGGGAAACGGCCTCTCTCGGTTGCCTTTTCGCCTCATGGCGCTGGAGTTTCGCCTCATGGTCGATGGCTCTATAGTATTGCCTCGGTGTCAGGGGAAGGTCCAATACGGGGTCCAGCGACCTGCCCTAGCTGTCCCGGTTCGCCATGGTGCTCCTAGTGCACTATGCAAGGAAGGGGAATGACGGCGATGTAAAGGAAGTGGAGGCGAGCAGAGCCCGGTTTTCTGTGATGGCGGCCCTTTGTGTGAGTGCATAGGAAGGATGCAAGACGGAAGGCGCGGACGGAGCGCATTCCGTATCCGTTCTGAGCCGTTCAAGCCACACAAACGCTCAACGTTACTTCCGTCACGTAAAGAGGTAATTACTGGCTTCGCCAGCCAGCCACGTACCTTCCTTCTTCCAAAGACGAGAATGAGTGAGGCACGTGAGAGGTAGCATGAACCCCAGGCCAGCTAAGGTAAAGGTACGTACCAGGTTGGACGGTGGCTTGTCAACGAAGGCGGGGATTCGACGAAACTCATCGATGCCCGCCGCCCTGGACGTGGTCCGGCTCCGAAAGTCGAAGTGAAGACATCAAGGGCCGGCCGCAGGGCCCGTAGCGAGGCACGCTTGGGGTAAGGTGCCGGCGGGAGGTGGTGTATTCGTACGAGTGCCCAGGCGGCTCTCAACCTCGTTTGATGCAGATTCGATGCAGGGACGGGGGACGAGGAATGACGAGGTCTAACAAAGTCCAGACTCGAGATGGGAGGGAGGGGCGGCTTGGTGACTGAGATGGTGGTTCTGGTTCATGGTTTGTGCATGTTGTGAGTCGCGACTGTCTTGGGGGAACTGTTAGATAGCCCTAGTCATGCCTCGAGATGAAATGTGATTATAAAGTAGCAAATGCGTTGGCGACATGTTATCCCGAACTGTCCGTGTTCTCCAATCCTCCATAAGGACCCCCCACTGACGTTCAATTCGCCCGGCCATGACCCTTGGAAAAGGGCAGCATGGGAGGCATTGGTTTGTTTCTTCCAGATGGTTTCTGTCTCCCTAGTTGGTTCCCGGCCCAATTATTCCAAAATAGCGAGCTCCAGCCTCCAGTCTCCAAACGGCTCAGCAGCGCGATGCAACGCCTCCTCGGCCGACCATGCAGGAGCCTACACTGCATCATACTCCATATGGCCGTGGCTTTGTAATAGTGCTTGACCCAGTGTCGTATTTATCTGAAGGTGGCGACTTGCTTTGCCATCTGGAGGATGAGTAGCAACATCATGGCAAAGTTCATCCTGCATTCGATGCGAATGACACTAGCGACGATAGTAGAATGCAGCCATCAGGAACAAGCTGCATTGCAAGGGACAGTAGGAAGATGCATCACGCCGAATGTGCAACTCCTCAACTTCTCGCAACTGCCAACATGAGGTGTGATCTGCAGCAATGTACGTACATCTCAACAACTTGACGGAGGGTACAGAGTACCACAGCTCACTCTCTTTCTCCCACTCTCACTCTCACCTTGCCTTCCCTTCTCTCTCACCTTGAGAATCCACCATCCATGGATGGGAAATTCAGGCAGGGTATCAGGTGCCCGTAGCGAGAGGCTTTTCCTAGATTCCCAGGTACGAGGCGCCCCCCAGGGCCCCAATGTGCCAATCCAAGACTCCTGGGACCTGGGACGTGCAAGGGATCCCCCCTGCCGCCCGCTCTCGGTCCCAGCAATCCTCACTTCACCCCTGACCCTTCGCTGGGCGGCGGTCCCCAATTACAGTACTAGGCGCGCAACTCACGCGGTACCTTTGTTTATTTCTTTTTTCCCTCTCGCTCTCTCTCTCTCTCTCTCTCTCTCCACGGAAAACGCAACGATGGCTATACCGACGGCGCGGATTTACTGGGTTGTCTCAACCGACCCTTGCCGCTCCTCATTGCCTTTTTCTATCCTTGTCGTCCGTGTTACCATAGTACTTCTCAAATTGCCTTTCTTTTCTGGCCCTTTTTATTCCTCCGATGCTTTCTTCTGCCCCTTGTTGGAGTACAACCCCACGCCTCACTTGAGGCTAGCGCACGACTGGGCGATCTGCTCTCCTTTGTTCCTTCTACCCTCTCAAGCCTCTTTCGTTGGGTTTGGAGTCGTGGTCCTCCTGCCCCCCTATCGCCAAGAGAGACATTGCCTTTCGCTCGGACACACAGCATCTCGAGCGGATGGATGGAAGCAAAGACTGTCTAGCAGAAGGGGGCGCTCTGCTCATCTCGTGTTTCTAGGTTTCTGCGACCGTCCTTACTTGTCGACGGCGCTATTCATCCGTACATGCTCCAGGCAGACCGAAGCCAGCAAGCCCAGGAGCGGACGGACGCACAAGTGGAAAAATGGTTTGACCTACCGTCGCTCGGCTTTCCACCTCGCTGCACTGATATTTGTGAGGCACGCACCACGCCCGCCACGACGATGAGGCACAGGAGTTGGGCTCGACATGACCATGGCCTCGTCTAGGTACCGCGTTTCGCCCGCCGCTGAAGCGGTTCGAGTCTGTTCTGTCCTGTTATTCTGCTCATCCGTCCGTCGCGCCATCCACACCGCAGCTACCGGGATTGGGATAAGTTGCCGCTGGCCGATGAATACAAACGTTGTTGACTCGCCGTCCGCCGCCTTTGACAGCCTTTCCTCCGCACACGCCCAACGATTCATCTACCTTACCTTCAGCTTCTTTTGCTTCGTCTCACCGCGCGCTTGCTTCCCTTCTTGTCATGTCAGTCAAAAGTCTAGCCCGAGGTGAGGTAGCCTCCTGAAATGACGCGGTGCCCCCCCCCCCCTCTTCTAAGTCCTTTGCCGACCGACGGCGAGGCGCCCGCGAACAGGTCGATATGTCTCTTTTCTTTCAACTCTTTACACGGCTACTAGTCGCTTGCCGCATACCTCTTTCTTGCCCTTGGGGTCCGGGTACCTTGGACTGGATACACTATCCCATGGGACAAGAGTCTGGTGTTTTGGGACATGTTGGTCGCTCGAACGACGCTTGATCGGCCTGGCATGCACAGCGCCACCCCTTCTCCCCCCTTTCCCCGTCATCTATTCCGAGAGGAGAAAGCATCACAAAACTCAGGTGAGCCAGGCAAAGAAGGGAGGCTAGCGGGTGTGTTCCATGAGGTATCCATTTTGCGTTCCGTTCTTCGAGATCACCGACAGGCGCATTGGTCGTGGTTCTTTCCAGCGTCTCCAGCCGGCAGGGACAGGCCCGAGTGGACCCAGAGACCAAAGTACTAAGGGTACCAAACGAGTTGTTCGTCCACCCCCCCCGGCCCGTTGCAAGGATGGCCTGGGTGCCAATCGCCCCAGCGTGCGATGAGCGTGGCATGGCACGGCATGGGGCAGAGGAGCATGGGAGCATGGATAATCATTTCGCCTTAGTGGCCCGTCTGCTGGTGCCGGTGGTGGGTGGGTGCGAGTGGCAGCGAATTCAAAGTTCCCCCAATGGGGTTGGCAATGCAATTGGCAATGGCAAATGGCAAATGACGAAGCCTACCACTGCTGCCACCGCTGCTACTGATGCCTCAATTCGCCGTTCGCGATGCCACTGATGGCAAAGGAACTCCTCTTTGGGCCCCGATTTCCGTGTCGATACGCCCCCGGTGCCACTCTGCTGGGGCAACAACGTGTATCGGCCGGAGCGGAGGGCAACTAACATGCATGTATTGGCCAGCTCCGTGGCGTGGCGTGGCAGGCATGCGACTTGCAAGTATCGTTTCTTACTCGGTGAGCTGCCGTTCCTCGGGGACTTGCTGCTTGCTGCCGCTCCCGCCGCTGCCTGTCTACGTCGGCGATCGAGCTATGGGCGGTGTTGGCAATGGCGGTGGCCGTGGCTTGCCCAGGCAATGGAGACGGGGACCGACTTCACAAAGGGACGTCCCACGATGACGCGCTAAAGCTACCTAGAACGCGGTAGCGGGACGGACATGGAGGGGGAGTGATGGAACCTGCGGCTTGAGGCGTCGATGAGGCGTGCCGTACCTGGCAGAGAATTGGGTAAAGTGCCAAACCCACGGACGGGATCTGGAAGGGATGCCGTGATATGTGATGCGAGGGAAGAGCCTGGACAAGAGGGAGGCATGGTTTGGCATGATGTGTGTGGGAGACATGTATCGGTGGTGTTCCCCTCGCAGCACCTTTCCGGCGACCAGATACGAAAAGGGTACTGCCGACCCGGCACACACATACATAGCACAATACGACGAACACACCGACATGGACAATACCATCATCAGTGTTCCTCCTGCTACACTCCCCTCTCCATCAGGTGTCTCTCAGTGAAGCAGTGAGTGGCAGGTCAGTTCAAGGGGGGCCGAGGGAATGAACGCCCAGTGGATGCTGACGCTAAGATATGAAGCTCCGAGTGTGTAGGAGTAGTGTGTGTGAAGGACGGACGGTGCCCACCACCTCTCACACTGCTCTCTCCTGCTCTCCGAGATGCATTGAGGGTGCATTGCCAGCAATTTCACCCTCACCCAACCCATCCAAGCGCATATGAGTTTCCCCCTAGTTCCTGGACCCAATAGTGGGGTACGTACCTCAGAGCGCTCCGTCACCGATGGAGACTATGCATACAATGTATCCATACCTTCCTTGCCTCACTCACACTCTCTTCTCAAGAGCCCAGGAGGCAAAGGTGGGAGGGGCCTTCACGATGAGTTTAGTGTGTGTCGACACTTGACACCCTCTGTACGCTACTGTGCAGTAGAGTAATGTAGGGTTGTCAAGGAGAGGGTCAGGCACTCATCGCTCAGCCAAGTCCATGTACCTCTCCACCCATCTGCCGAGGACTAGTGACCTTTTTTTTTTCTTCCTTTGGTCGTTTTAGACGCTACTCCGTACCTTTCTCATACATGCATTGGATGGGCCTACACACACACACACTCTCTCTCTCTCTCTTTCTCTCTCTCTCACATTGTAGCTGCGACCATGCACGTACCTTTTTTCCTCCCGTATGTACACCTGCCTTACAGTACCTTACCCTCCCATACCATACCGTCTTATATTATTGTTTAGCTTTAACGTGCTCCAGTTCTTCCTGGCGCTTCTGTCTCCTTTTTTTTTTTTTCCCTTTCCATCCCTTCCCCGGCCTGCATGCTGCACTGACCTGACCTGACCTTGACCTGGGCTGGGGCCTGACCTGACCATACCTTACTCCGTACACCACTTCCGACCGTATTTCTCACTGCCTCTCCCACGTCCCCTACTTACTAGACGTGCCTTTCCTTTCCTCCTTTCCTTCCTTCTCCGTTTGCAATTTCTTTCCCAATTTGTAATTAACAGACGGACCTCTCTCTGGGCCTCCTTTGCACTCTTTCTCCCCCAGTCTCCCAGTCCCCCTCATTATCACTGGATATCCCACACACCCCTGAGCAATCTCCGTCGGTGCATCCTCCTTTAAACAACAACATCCAAAACCTACCTCCTTCGTCCTCGCTCAGCCTCCAATAGACTTTCACCCTTTCACTTCTTCGCGAATTCCCTCTCGACCAACGAAGACGGACGCTTTCACCTCAACCACCACCACCACATACGATCCACCCCGTATCACCCACTTGACCGCACCCTCGGGCTCGCAGCTACAGTCTATTCCAACCAACGAGATTACAGAGTGACTTGGGCCGCTTGTTTGCTTCTCAGCTGTGCATCTGCAGCAAGCACGCTCCCACTACGCACACCGGACTCCTTCTGTGGTCCAGCCGCTCCTTCCTGCGCTTTTCGACCGGCCGACGACACCTTGGGGCAAACATCCTCGGCCACATTGAGAACCAGTACTACTTGCCCTCGACCACTCGCATTCTGCTGCTGCGTTCCGCGTCACGGCACAGCAACCTTTTTTATTCTGTAAGTTGCCATAGACCTATTTGAAATACCCGGCCCAGGAGCGCTGCAAACTCGCAGTCTTTGCCCCCTCCCCCTCCCTTGGACACACCCCGCGTCCATTACACGGAAATTCGGATACCAGCACCTGCATTCGCCCGTGTGTGTCGCCCACGAGACCCTCCTCGCCTGACAAAAACCACCGACGCCTGTTTGCCGTCTGTCACCTAGATATACTCTTGCTAACTTGCTCTTTTGGGGAACACTAGCGCCACTACACATCTCCCCTTTTGATCTCGCAGGCTTTGCACCTTGACTCCTCGTCGATCTCGAGTTTGTAACCTTGAATCTGTGCCTGGTTCTTGATCACAGCCCTCTGGGACAAGTGCGGATTCCGACGACCCGAAAGGCAGCTGGGCAGGAAACTACCACCTAGTAACCCGATAATTTGAACTTCATCACGATGGCGGGTG
The DNA here is from genome assembly GCA_001625285.1 of Colletotrichum incanum. Taxonomy (NCBI): domain Eukaryota; kingdom Fungi; phylum Ascomycota; class Sordariomycetes; order Glomerellales; family Glomerellaceae; genus Colletotrichum; species Colletotrichum incanum. Next base: position 65,892 of record LFIW01000348.1, read on the forward strand.
AACAGGGTGCCGGTGGCGGCATAGAGAGCAACCGTCGGCATTTGTCGACATCGACTCGAGCCAGCGCCGAGAACGAACCTAGTCAAGAGACCGAGCCCCAGACGGGCAAGCAGACACAACAAGAAGAGACCAAAACACAATTCCAACAATCGTCACAAGATTCCCCCAGGGGCTTCAACCCGCCATCCAACACATCGACGCCTCAGACGGCGCCGCTAATGGCGAGGGCGTCGTCCAACAGCTCGACAGTTTCAACACCGAGTGCTCCGACAGACAGCTACTTTGGTAGCGTGCCCGAGGTCAAGGCACCCGCCCCCCGGATCTCTCGCCCAATCGAGCCACCGGTAACCAAGGTGACCCTGAGCGAGCTGGACGTGTGCAAGATCATGCACAACCCCAAGCTGCGCCACGACATCAACTTTGACCCTGAATTGCATTTTCGACCTAATCTGGATGGCGACAAGGGCAAGCGGAAACAGCACAAGGCCGACTTGTTCTGGAACACCCTTCAGGAGCAGCTCGCCCAGTTTGTGAGGGAACCAGAGGCCTTTTTCGCTGCACACGGCCAGGAAGACGATTGGTGTCTGCCATCTCTGTTGAAGGCGGTCAAAGAAATCATTCAGACTCTTGTGCCACAAAGGGACAGAGTTTATTTGGACGAGGGACTGAATGTCGACTTGCTGATGCAGCAGTTCTATAGGGGCATTGCGGACTTGGAGAAGCTGGCTCTATGGCTGTCCAGAGTGCTCAAGTCACACTGCGCTCCCATGCGGGACGAGTGGGTTGACCAGATGTACTCGCAGCTGAGCAACGGCAACAGGACCAACAATGTGGAGGAGCTTGTCAAGGGCATGAAAAGCCTTCTCAGTGTGCTGGAGGCTATGAAGCTCGACGTTGCGAACCACCAGATCCGCTGTCTGCGCCCCATTCTTATTGAGGGAACCATCCCGTTCGAGCGAAAGTTCTTTGAGAAAAAGATTCATGGCAACAAGCTTGACGTCACTCAGGCGAATGCCTGGTATAGGGATGCTGAGCAGAGATACTCTAGTTCTGTGTCGCCAGTTGCCGCCCACTCTTTCGGCGAGATGTCAGTCTTCTTTGAGGCCATCTCCCGGTTGGTCCTGCCGTCGGTTTCGGAAAAGGCACTGCCGAACACCTTTATCTTTGACGAAGAGAGATTCATCAAGCTCCGCGTGGACATGCAAGACGCCATCAACTTGGAAGTCTGCATGCGCATGTACGACGACCTCGAGAGAGTTGGCCGATTCAACGCCCCTCTCTTCGCTAGCTCCTTCCCGCAGTTCGACGACGAACCCCGCAGCCGCCCCCTTTCCATGACACCCGACTTTAACTTTAACACGCCTCCATCTCGCCCATCAAGCTTGGCCTTCAGCTCCGGCGACTCCGCCACGTCGTCCCCGCGATCGTCGCTCATCCTCCCGCCCCAGCCGACATCCGATCCCACGGAATCCCTGAACAAGGCCCGGGATCTATACAATTCTCTCGTCGCGCTCCTCCACACCTCGCCGCCACCTCGTAGGCACGAGTCCCGCTGGGAGGCCATTGCTCCATCGCTGGCTCTCCAGATCTTCCGCTTCACCAACGCCCCGGCCGATATGCTGCCTATTTTCGAGTCTAAGCTCGCTTCGCACGTCTGCGACATCAACAGCCCTCTCTTCCAGGAGGTTGAGCAGCACTTCCACCACAGACTTCTCATGGAGCTGCAGAAGCGAGTCCGGGAGTACCGTGGTCTGACTGGAGTTGGTCTCTTCACGGTGGCTACGGGCGGCCGCGCCCACGGTTCAGGGCGATCATGGAGCGGCAGCTCAGACCGCGAGAGCTCCGTCTCGGACCACGGCCGGGAGTCTCGTGATGACGGCGGTATCGAGGACATGGCGACTCGCTTGGCACACCTCGGCATTCTCCACTGGAGAGTCTTTGCCGGCCTTGCATACACTGAAGACGAACAGGCCGACAGTCTGATGGAAATAAATCAGTTCTAAGGCATGCGACAATCAGTTTCCAAGACACCAATTTTTAATCCTGGAGATGCTGGCAGCAAGACCAGCAAAACCCGACACGCCCAAGCAAAAGGGCTTCTCTACTATGTCTGGCCGAACAACAATACCCCTTTTTACAGTATTTTAATCTTGCATTTCTCAGCTTTTTCTCGCAAGACTCTTTTGGCTACGGGTGGGTTACGGAACCTTAGACGGTGTTTGGGGAATCGATACATTAGGCTCGCGCTTTTCGCCGCGTCGAGTAGTTGGGTAGGCGTTGCATGGGGAGGCGGTCACATCCAGATACATAGCGCACGCTTCATTTTTTTTATTTTTTATTTCGCATTGCAGAGACAGAAAACGAGAGTCCGATTGCCATCCAACACTTTTGCCGTTTGAATCCACTCGTGATGTGTAACGGCTTGCTAAAATACGCAGTCTGCTTTGTCATTGTTATCGTAGCAGGGCAGCCAAACTCGTCTACCCAGTGGTCTTCCAGCCGTCATTGCAATTGACCAAGCACATCCCGCCGTTGTCGTACGGCCGATGGATGGAACGAGGAGGGTGTGGGTAGTCTCGAAGCAAGCCACAGTTACACGCAGGTGCGTGATGACGAACCAATCGGGGAGTTTGAGATGAGGCAGCCACATTGTCTCTCTCTTGCATGAGCTTGAAGTGGAAGGAAAGGGGGCGGGGGGATGATATTTGAGGCCAGTCAGTTGCGGTTGCTTACATGGAGTATTACGTTCCAATGATTGCGGGTGGTTGTTGTTGTTGTTGTTGTTTTTCTTTGCTGGCTGCTGACGGGAGGTGTGCTTTGGACAAGGTGGTTTTGAGACATGTGCACTTTTTGCGTTGGGTGGTAGGAGGGACAATGTTGTTGAGGGGTTGCAAAGGGGCTTGTTTTGCGGCTCGTTGGCGTTTCCAGAGGAGACGTCTTTCGGCTATCTGGATTCTGTGTTCGAGTATCACCATGCGGCGTGGACGTCGTCGTCGAGTCCTTTTTCTCTCTTCGTGTTTCCCTGTCTTGTTCTCACTCGAAAGCAACAGTGGCAGCGGACGGCGTTTGCAAAGTTACCGAATGGCTGGTATCCTTTGGCATCCACCCGCTTGATGGCCCAAGGTATCTGAGCTGCTTCAAACGGGGCCACGAGGTCCCGGGCATTTCGTTCAAGGTATCTGACAAGAATGCAATTCTACCTGCCCTTCTGATTAGCTCATTGCTAGAGGACGAGGTCATCCTCACACAGTACGACTTCCCCGCCCTGGACCCGTCTTGGGAGCACGAGACGAGTCCCTAGATACAGACTCACTCGCACGATGTGGGTGGGGGATAGTGCACCCCACCGGCACCCGTTGGCGGTTTAGGAACTCGCAGGTCGATGTTCTCACCTCAGATCTCGCAGGGCAGCGAACTTGGATTTGCATTGAAAAGCCAGGGGCCTAGCTGAGCCAATAAAAAGCTCTACTGTCACCTGGTGCCGATCTCTTTTGTCTACGTATCCGCACTCTTCGTATTCTCGCGTGAACCAAACCGGAATGCTGGACGTTGCCGCATAGGAGCCTGGTCCAGGACAGAGCAGGGAGAAGAGCGAGTCATTCGCTCGGAAGGAAGGCTTTCGATAGAACCGCACGAACTCTTTCATCGCCCTGATGGGTTCCCCGTATGCCAGTGAAGCCAAGTTTTCCAAGCGCACATGTCTGATGAGTTGCCATGGAGTTCCCTATTGCTCATGCGAAAATTTGGAAACGCTCCCTTCTTTACTGAAGTGTATCTGATACAGAAAGCGATCAAACGCAGCCTGTATGAAGAGTTCAAAGCTCAGTGTCTAGAGGTCTACGGTACCAGCAATAACCAAGATGCTGTGTTCCGAAGCGTGGACTTTGGTAGGTTTCTGATTAGGCCTTCTGGTCAGACGTTCCCTGTTTTCTTCCAGGAGTAAAGCCAGCCACCACTAGGTTTACTTAGTTTTCAGACTTGCCCCAAGTCTCACATCCATCAGGGTCGCTGTAAATGTATCGTGGTTTGCTGCACGTACTGCAGTCGAATACGTGGAAGAGGAAAGAAATACGATGGGCGGACTCTGCGTTCTGATATCAAAGAGGCCTCTGGGAGCTGACGGCCTTTGTGGGTGTTTTCTTACACCTTTTTCGCTTGTCATGCTCTTGAACCAGAGATGCCCAAAGCAGCCACCAGAGAACGATAATAGCGATGTAGGAGCCACAGCTGCATAGGAGGCCGGGTTGTAGAGCTTCAGTGGACTAGGTGTAAGGGAATGCTACACAAGCAATAAAATGACAATGTCCGAAGCCAGATGTGCTTTATCTTTTGCACCTGTGGCGCATGAATTGACGGGGACATGTTGTCCGTCATCATCAAAGACGTCTTGTGATCGGGAGCTGTGTGAAGACATAACGATTAAGCTGCACTGCTCGTGGCTTTCGTTCCTTACATTGTGGTCGTTTTATACAGCCTTGAATATGGCATAGCGATATACAGTGCCGTGGGGAGTTATTAACAGTCGTGAACATTGAGTGAAATCCAAATATGGAGATTCGCAAGAGACCAAGTAATCCATGATGTTCGAAGAGATGGTCTGTCCTCCAACCTCCTGACCATCTTCCTTTTTACTTTCATGTGATTTGTGGCTTACGCTCCAACTCCGAGACGTCTTGACAGTAGTTCTGTGCTTGACCTGGTTGCTTTGCTGGGGAAACTACCCGAGATTCCTAGACCAGTCTAGAATCAGTGCGGTTGCTACCCAAATCCCAGTAACATCAATAAATCCTCGCCAGTGCAAGCAAACACGTGGGTGTCTGATCCATGTCGATCTTCTTCCCTGAAGATGTTGTCATCATCAGCCCTTCGAACGTGACGGGAGGATTGGTCGTAGAAGCTGGAGAATCACAGAGATATGAAAACAGCGCGGACTTAGAAGATGAGGAGCCATTTGAAGTTGGTGTCTCTGTTACCAATATGCTTCCCGGAGAACAACCGCAGGGCGTCACTTGGGGGATTGGCAGTTAATCTATATCGACACGGAGCAGAGCGTGTTTAATAGGTCGTCTCGGAATACGTACGTACTAGGCTTTTCTCGAAATCACCGGTGCTCTTGTTGAGGAGACAACGACAACAGCGGAATTGCGACTCCAATCGAATAGCTTGAATCCATACCGAGGTGTATTGGGTATCTAGAATTCAATACAGAAACAGAAAGTTCTCCTACACGGCAATGTCTGTTACTTTGATAGTCTTGATCTTTCTTTGCATAAACTGCCCTTTTTGACTGGTATCATCACCCACTTGGATTGTCGGGTTAGAGGATCTGATATTGGATTAAGTCTGACAAACCGAAAAGTACAGAAAGTGTAAAAAAGGTACCACGCCGATGAAAAGGACCTATGAGGTGCTGATTTCGTACAGTGGAAGTTAATCGGTACTCCTCCCGTCGTGGCCTCAATGGCTCTGGAAATCGGGATGTCACCGAGCTGCACCTGAATGTTGGAAATGGCTTGAAAAACATCCGCCAAAACAAGCAGGGATCGCCAGGTTTACCGCCGTCATCCCAAATGTTGAAGAGGATAGTCTTGTTCGGTCAGACACAGGTCAAATAAAGAACAAATCCCTGAAGTGGGAAATAGGCGGGATAACAAGGAGTATTACCGACTTGCCAAGTCGCCTCCAAACTTATGGTCATTAAATGGATCCCAGCAGGAAGATGGAGCTTTCGAGAGCCTGCCTCAGATGAGCATATTGTTTTCAGGACTGGTCTCGGGATTGGGGGTGGACAGACGGGCATTAACGTTGGGGAGCCAGCCTGACGACTCCCGCCATACACCACATATCGAAAGTCCGCCTCTCCCACATGATGCAAGATGACATGAGTTTAAGATCGAGCGTGATGGGCAAATCCTTGAGAGATAACATAAAATTCTTGTATTATTTTCGGGCCGCCCAGCTGGGACAGCGTGTCCCTTTGTTCTCTTGAGTTTCGTGATACAGGCGTCCTCATCCCGGACATGTCCTCTTCGTTGCGCCTTGCGCTGCTCCTATCTAACAAAGCAATATTCATTTCCCTGACCAACTCCGAACCATTTAACAAGTCTTCGATGTCCCCCAAAGAGGGGTCGCGCGCGATCGTACAGAAGACAAACTTAGTTGATGAGCATGGAAGCCTGTCGTGTTCTGTTAGCAATGCGCTTGTGGAGATAGATGGGAGGGAGACTTGCCGCCATGACGACGCAGCATAAGCTGATGTACGGACTTAACCGCTCGCCCACCCTTGCAAATTTCCAGAATATGCCCATGAAGCTGTCGCGCAATTAGCAGTCGTGCTCTTTGCTTCGAAAACTGTGGCCGGGTGCCCTTACCCATCCTTGTTCCGGTCCATGATGGCAGGTATAAGCTGGTGGACGTATGCGCATGTGCAGACGAGGAGGAGGATGACAAGGAGGAGCGACTGAAAGTTGAAGAGAGCGGTCTGTATCTCGCATTAGCACTGTTTGTTGTTCGCCGAGTACTTGCGTAGCACACATACCATGGTTGCGACTGATATCCCTCTTTGCGGGGAACTGGCAACTCGGACGGGGATCTGGTGTAAATGGACAAGCTAGCTTGAAGGTCGCGATACAGACGCCCAGGGGTTCGGTTGACTTCAGCCTCTCGTCAGTGGACAAGGTGGCCCGGAGAATTTCTGAGCCACATGTGGCCCAAGCTGGGAGATTCCCAGCCACGTTCTCCCTACGAGGCGCCACACCCACAATGAGCACATTGCGGACCCCAAGGCCTGGGACCTGAGGCTGAAGGGGTGCATCGATAAGATAAGACAAGCTGCTCCTACCCTGTGCGACGTGAAGTCTGTCACTGTGAATAGCGACCTCCTCTCGAGACCCGAACTCGACACCACCAACTCTTATCCGAAGGACTCGCAAGTCATACCTCCTCACTCCTCCAGAGACGAAATTCGCGCCGGCGAGACGTTACCGAATCCCAATCACGCGCCCCGGAATCAAATCTGCCCGCCATGGAGCCTCGCGCCCGCGCCGCCAAAAATGTTGGCAAGATGAACTTCAGCCACAACGAGCGTACGTTTCTTCACTGTCTACTCGAATACCACAAGAATCTAGGCTAACCTCCTACAAGTGGCACAGCTCCTCTACGCCCACGGCGACGTCCGCAATCCGCTCCCCGAGACGATTCGCGTGCTCGACGAAATCGTGACCGAGTTCATCCAGGGCATGGCCTTCGAGGCGACGCGCGCGGCCAACTACGCGGGTCGCCAAAAGGTCAAGTATGAGGACTTTGAGTTCGCGTTCCGCAAGAACGACGCCTTCCTCGGCAAGGTTCAGGAAGTCTTCGAGAAGAAGGGCGAGATCGAGTCGGCCAAGAAGATCTTCACAAAGGATGACGAGGCCGTGCTCATGAAGGACGCCGCGGACCAGGAGCATAAGAAGGACAAGCCTACGAACGGGACGGGCGAGCCTTCTACTGCGGCGGAAGTGGCGGCGAAGCAGGAGGAGGAGCTGGGCGAGGCGGACGATGATGCTGATGCCGAGAGCGAGGTTGCGGGCCGGCCGGCGAAGAGGGTGCGGCTTGACGGGGAAGGGAAGTGAGCTGTGAGGCGTCGTGATGGCAGGCGGGAACCGAGACAGATTTTGCTATTTGGGACACGGCATAGCGATTGGCGTATTTTTTTATTATTATTTTTTGGATGGACCGACACGAGGCATTGGCTTAGAGGATTCCATCACGGACACGGCTGGGAAATGGGAAACCGACCACGAAAATGACAGAATAATCACTAATACGGCCTCTACAGCAAATGTGTCCAATCTCCTACGACGTGAGTCACATTCTCGCCAGAGTGGCGGGACTGCTTCGGAAGCTAGCCAAGATCTGCGGGTTCCACTCGGGCGGGTAGTCTTGCGTCTTCATCTCCAAATCCAGGTGATCGGTGGTGATGGCGTTCTAGAAACAAGCTGCGTTCTCATGGTCCTTAGGAACGGTATGAGCGGGTGGACGGGTATGTGCGAGAGAGACCGCGAGAATATTATAACCAGCAGCCAGCCACAGAGAAACCACCTCTTCGAATTACACTTTTGTCACATCTTCCATTTGTACTTTGTCGTCAATGTCCGTGTTATTGTCTTTTTCCTTTTGTCCTTGCCCTAGGAGCCTATGCACCGCATTTGTCTTCTTGCTTGAGAATTTGAAGATCCCATGAAGCAATATGCCCCTTTGGTCCCAAGCCCTTATCGAGTCCTCGAAATGCCTCATGTCGGACCCATAAGATTTATCGAGCAGCTGTAGAGATGATGCATAATATGTTTAGGATACGGTGCGCGAAAGGTTGATTATTTTCCTTCATCATCAGGCTACATATGGTTTTGGATTGGAAGAGACACCCTTGGCCGTGTAACGTTTGGAAAATGAGTTGCCATTATACTTAGAAAAGGCAAGTGCATTACATTTGACGATACAGAGAACACATCGTGCAAACTCTCGTTAGACTCTGCATGCCACGGTCGTTATTCATTCCGTGGACAGATGCTGAGACAAAGCTATTGACCTAGTACAAGGTGACATCAAGATTCAGCCGCTTACCCAGACATACCTACGTTCAACAGTCAAATTTTAGGAGAGAAACGCGGGTTTCTGTCCGATATCTCCCAACCGCCGTCGGCCCCCCCCGCGGCTCTCGGGATTGGTGCGAGTGGAACCCCGCCGAGAAAGTGGACTGGCTCCCCCGGCAAACGACATCCGGCCTTTTCCCATCAGTAGGATGCTCCAGGCCCTTTCCCAGCTTCCTTCGCAGGCACAGGTGGTGTGCTGCGATGTCGGGGCCGAGAACCAGAAGGATGGGTGATCATGCAGCCCTCTCTGCATCACGCCGTTTCTGTTTCCTAGGCCTGGCGGAGCGTCAACGAAACAAAAGCCGCCCTTGCCAGCGACTTTGCGCCGGGCTAGCGGTGGTTGGTTGGTTGGGGTTGGTTCGCTCACCCGCGCTCTTGACGCTTCTGGGCGTCTTCCCAAGCGGGCAAGCGGGTTGGGTCATGACCGTTCGAATGCCCGGAAGCATCCACTCCCACCTGCAGCTCTTTTCCCTCGTCCAGCAAATCCGCACTTCTGCATTCGCTGGCTCTGGGCCGCCTTCCTACGCTTCCTGCTTCGGCCCCATTCGGGTCTTCGTTGGTCCCCTCTGGCCCCTTGACACCCACTCACAAGAACCAGCCAGGCAGCCGATAGCAAGGTAGGAGAACAATAGTGGTGGTCTATGAAGCATGTGGCTCGCCGCCGTACGCAATCAACCAACACATTTCGTTGTTCTTCGATCCTCCGCCACGCGCCTCCACCGAACCCCGAGTGACTGATGACAGACAGGTCCACCGTACATCTACTCCAGCCTCCCCACTCCCGATGAACGATGGGGAGTCCCCAGGGTTCTGCACCTTTTTTTCACTACACCCCGCTTCTTGTCGCGGTTGGAAATTTCTGTTTCCTCTTTCAAGTGAAGAGTTGATATTATCTTCGAGATTTTTCATACGAAGGGATAGACCTTTTCAGCCTCTATTGTCCTGCTCGTCGTCTGCCCCAGCTTCCCGCGCCATTTTGGGATTCCTCATGCCGCACTTGACCTTGGAGCTATAGATATGACTTCACACAGCCGACATGCCCCAACAGAAGCACGACAGTGAAAACCTCCCGGTTCCTCAGAACCCCGGGGCGAAGACGAGATTGGATGACACAGTAGGAAATACAGATGAGGCCTATCATAGGCTATCAATAGACAGCAAAATGTCCTGGTCACACGACCACACCAAAGGAATCTCAACACTGCCAGATCCGGACTCCTTTAGCAGATTCTCTGCCAGCCCGTTTCAGAATGGAAGGGCCTCACCATTACAAGGAGCAAGCCACCCTCCGCCGACGATACAGCCGGCAAAGCAGACGAAGAAACTGGCGCGGTTTTGGCTGGCCAACAAGGGCGTTGTCTTGGTGGCCCTCTCACAACTGTTCGGTGCTCTCATGAACCTGACAGCACGACTCCTCGAGCTCGAAGGCGAGGGCATGCACCCGCTCCAAGTCCTCTTCGCCAGACAAAGCGTCACCATGGTCTGTTGCTGCGCCTACATGTATTACATGAAGACCCCCGACTTCCCCTTTGGCAAGAGGGAGATCAGATGGCTCCTCATCGCGAGAGGCGTGACGGGCTTCTTTGGCATCTTTGGCATGTGGTACTCGATGATGTATCTCCCGCTCGCCGAGGCGACTGTCATCACCTTCCTGGCCCCCAGCGTCGCCGGGTACGTCTGCTACCTCGCCCTCCGCGAGCCCTTCACTCGCAACGAGCAGATCGGCACCGTGATCGCCTTCTTCGGCGTCGTCCTCATCGCCCATCCGACCTCGCTCTTCTCCGGTGACTCGACATCCTCGGCTGCCGCCACCGTGCCGGAACAGCACGGCTCGAACAACGGCACTATGACCTCAACGCTGCCTGGGCTGAACCACCAGGCCACGACGGCAGAGCGGCTGACGGCAATTGGGGTTGCGATATTGGGCGTTTTCGGCGCCGCGGGGGCGTTCACGACGATTCGGTGGATTGGGAAGCGCGCGCACCCCCTGATCTCCGTGAACTACTTCGCGACGTGGTGCACCATTGTCTGCACTGTCGTGCTCACGGCTGCGCCGCTGCTCGAGATCGGACAGCCCGCGCTGAGATGGGGTTTGCCCCAGACGGGACGACAGTGGCTCTTCCTGGTGCTGCTGGGGATGTTCGGCTTCATCATGCAGTTCCTCCTGACAGCGGGGCTAGGCACGGACCGGTCGAACAGGGCGAATGCCATGGTGTACACGCACATGCTCTTCGCGGCGGGCTTCGACCGGTTCATTTTTGGGAACGTGATGGGGTGGATGAGTCTTGCTGGCTGCGGGCTTATAATAGGGAGCGCGCTGTGGGTTGTCTTGACCAAGAAGACGCCTGCGCCGAATAGGGAGGCAGTGGCGGATGTGGAGGTCGCGAGTGTCCGAGACACCGAGGCCGTTCCGATGTTGGCGGACATGGACGGTGACGAGGACTTTGAGCTTCAGAGAGTGAGATGAGCCTTTTACATGATGGGCTATGATATATGAAGCCGAGGTCTCTAGGGATATGGATATTGGGCACAGTACTCGGAAACATAGATCTAGACGGCCCGGTATTTACGAAGATATGATAGACACCTGAGTGGGTGTTCACGACTCTCGGCACAGTGTATGAATATCCGTCTGAAGATGAAGGAGTAGACCTTCAAATTTGATATGAACTGATTCCAAGTACACATCCTCTTCATTGGCGATTGAACAACCCCAGAACCCTGTGCCACCAATGCCAAAACAGCAGCGTTGAACAATAATCAGGTGGAAAACCTACCTCGCGTGCATACTGCGCGGTCTGCACCTTGCCGAGAGCTACCTGGTGCTACCCAACGATGGCTGCCTCCGCTTGCAAGGCGCGCGATCCAGTTTGTCGAAAGCGGCCTCGACACGAGCGCTATTCTCGCGGACAAAGAATTGATGTGTCTATCCCGAGAGCAACTTTGTAGATCATCTCTGACTTATAGCTGCATGTAGACTTGCTTCCAGCATTGAATTTACGGGATGCGGTATACTAGCCTTGATACCTGAAGACTCTCATAGTAGAAGCTGATGTGTTGTACTTTCACTCGTGACCCACACACGAAGAAAGTTAAGACTCTCGTCCTTAATGCTGACACTTTTTGGGTTCAAATCTATCCATATATGTTTTGGTTTTGTAAGCATCAACGAATAGTCCTTTCTCAATATATATTCATTACAACGGCCAGCTTCTTCTTCACCAGACTGTTTCGTAACCTTCTCGGTCTGCATTCAGACTACGAAACCCACCCCCTGGTAGCCTTATTTCGGACCGATATCTGCAGGTTATTGCGCTTGAGATAATAGAGAAGACGCTGGCCTGTTTGAAGTTGCGGAATTGCTTCTCGAGCTCTTTGAACAGCTTTACTGCCAGGTAGGTTCTTATTTCCCCCAGGAGCCTTCTTCTTCATCCTCGAGCTCCTACAAGGAGGCTTGTAGCCAGGATTATGCGTGCCTCGGCCAACGATATCACTGGATACCCATTTCCGAGAGCGCAGTGGGTGAGAACCCGTTGATCGTGTCGCATGCGATGACGATACCACACTGTGATGCCCACAAAGACCCAATGGCCGTACCTGCTACCGGCTGCTAGAGAGTTCCCAAACCGTAAGATAAGATGGAATGCCAGGGAAGAAATCTCGATGTCGGTCACAGGCTTAAACCATGCGCACTTGTCAAACTTATCAATATGCCGGGGCGTGATCTGGCCGGAGTAGCCAGCAGCCATGCACCTCTCGTAGATACAGCACGGCCTCTCCATATCATCCTCTTCATACTAAATTCTAGGTATATGAATTGTGAGATCTTTATCGGCTTGGCCTTGTGCGCTAAGTCGATGCTGCCAGCCACCGGGTGTTGTACCGCTAACAGTGAGAGTAAGAGGTTAGATTTTTGTAAGGGACTCATCGTGCCACGCGAGAATGATAATGAACTTTTCATGCGAGTATATGGGTATACGCTGTTGCTTGCGATCTTTAATCTAGCAGTGGCTGCATCATTGCAATGCTTGAAGACTGGGCAACAGGTGCATGCCTCTGGGAAAAGCTGGTTTTTCCTATCCGCCTATGCGAGGGGAAGACATATTGTCCATGTTGGACTGCCCTTACTACTTAGATATGATCTGCCATACCTGAAGGTCGATCTGATTATGTATGGGTAGTAATCCCTTGTGTGTTAAGATATGCGTAGCTCAAAGGCTCAAAATCTGGAAAAGTATTGTGGTACAAACGGTGGGATATCCGACAATCAGATAGAGACTCTGAGGCAATGAATCCGTTCATGTGACCAGGAAGGCAACCCCAATTCTCGTCGTCACCTTCAGCTGAAGTCCTCACTCTGATCATTGCGACGTCATCAGAAGACTCATCGGGTAGCTATTTAGTAAGGATAAAGAAAACGTGTCGCCAAGCATAGGATGGGGTGTATAGTCAAGGGACGGCCCTCAGAATTCCAGTTTGCGGGGCGCAGCGCTATTTAGTGCAAGTGTAGGCAGGTCAAAAAAGGGGTCGCGGTGAGACACGAGTCTCAACATTCCCGAACGCGGGAAGAGAGTCGCGATGAAATTGGCTTCTGAGTCAAGCCAGCCAGCGCTCATATATTCGACGGTTGGATGGCCCGTAATAATGCGATGCTAAATTCTTTCCATAAAAAGGGACAGTTTGTCTAACAATAGGCCTAAAGGTCATCGGAATATTCGAAGAATATTGAAATTCTGCGCGTTGTTAGTCACGTTGTGCAAAATGAGAGGATACCGCTTCGTCCCGTAAGCTCGGTCTTGGCAAGGTCCTCCCGTAACAGTTGCGTTGTGACTACTGCGGCGAATGCGTAAACGATCTGGTCCTCGGACAGATTTTAATGGAAATTCCAGCAATTCTAACCGATGGTTCTAAAGCGCGAAGGGAAAGAAAGACGGAATTCCTCAGCTACTGTAGAGCATAACGAGAAGTCTGGTTCGGGTGACGTTGAATGAGGCGCAAACGGGAAGCTATCGCCAGGTCACGTGTGGGGCGCCCGGATTCCTAAAGTGCAGGTTGGCGCCTGCACTGTGCGGCTTGGAAGTTTTGCAGGGATAGAGTGAGGCGCGTCGCCCCAAAATCTTCTGGAGCTTCAACCAAACCTGTCTAACACCAACCACACCCCCATCTCCAGCGAATAACCACGATCACGACGAAATCGCCGACATTCCTATCACCCTGCTCGGACACTATTGAATCGATACGCTAAAATTGACCGCCGTCAACCGACGCCCCCGCCGCGAAGATGGTCCAAATCAGCGAGGTCAAGGGAAACAGTCGCGAGAACCGCACGGCTGCCCACACCCACATCAAGGGCCTGGGGCTGAAGCAAGATGGAACCGCAGAGAAGCAGGCCGCCGGTTTCGTCGGTCAGACGACCGCAAGAGAGGTGCGTTGGATTCTCTGATGGGTTTGCCTACACAAGTGAGCAGCGACTGACTTCGCGCTACAGGCAGCCGGTGTTGTAGTTGACCTCATCCGAGCGCATAAGATGGCCGGCCGCGGCGTCTTGCTGGCAGGAGGACCTGGCACTGGAAAGACAGCGCTCGCTCTCGCCATCAGCCAAGAGCTTGGAACCAAGATCCCCTTCTGCCCTATCGTCGGCAGCGAAATCTACTCGACAGAAGTGAAGAAGACCGAGATGTTGATGGAGAATTTCCGCCGCGCGATCGGCCTCAAGGTCCGGGAAACGAAGGAGGTGTACGAGGGCGAGGTTACGGAGCTCACCCCCGAGGAGGCTGAGAACCCTCTGGGCGGATACGGCAAGACCATCAGCACACTCCTGATCGGCCTGAAGAGCGCAAAGGGCCAGAAGAAGCTCCGGTTAGACCCCAGCATATACGAAGCTATTCAGAAGGAGAGAGTATCGGTGGGAGACGTCATCTACATCGAGGCGAATACGGGCGCCTGCAAGCGTGTGGGAAGATCAGACGCCTATGCGACTGAGTTCGACCTCGAGGCCGAGGAGTACGTCCCCATTCCCAAGGGTGAGGTGCACAAGAAGAAGGAAATTGTCCAGGATGTGACACTCCACGACCTCGACGTTGCCAACTCGCGGCCTCAGGGCGGCCAGGACATCATGAGTATGATGGGCCAGCTGATGAAGCCCAAGATGACCGAGATCACGGACAAGCTGCGCGGAGAGATCAACAAGGTGGTGAGCAAGTACATTGACCAGGGCGTTGCTGAGCTCGTACCTGGTGTGCTCTTCATCGATGAGGTAAGCGAGGTCCTTGTTGCCTGACGCGAACTGCGACCAGTGAATTAATCTTCAACAACAGGCACACATGCTCGATGTTGAGTGTTTCACTTACCTGAACCGAGCCCTGGAATCGCCCATTTCGCCGATTGTTGTGTTGGCGTCAAACAGAGGAATGGCCACGATTCGCGGTACGGATGACATTGTCGCGGCGCACGGCATTCCGACAGACTTTTTGGCCCGTCTGCTCATCATTCCAACCACGCCGTACCAGTCCGATGAGATCAAGCGTATTGTTCGCATCAGGGCGACGACGGAGGGTGTGCCTATTACCGATGCCGCCCTGGACAAGATCGCGGAGCACGGCGTCCGGATCAGCTTGCGGTACTGCCTGCAGCTGTTGACACCCGCCAGGTGAGTAAACCACTGACTTCATAGCCTTGATTTTCCCACCGCTTTCCCTTGCTCTCCATGCGGTTTCCCCCCCTCACTGTCGCGGATCGTGGATCAACCGGCTAGTGTGAGACATGCGGGCTAACCCCAATGAAAGCATTCTCTCCAAGGCAAACGGCCGCAGCCAAATCGACATCCAGGACGTGGCCGAGTGCGAGGACCTTTTCTTGGACTCGCGGCGCAGTGCCAGCCTCTTGAGCGGCGAAAGCGGCAAAGGATACATCTCATGAGACGTATGGGAGGCATCATGGTTGGCCGAATAACGAGAGGAGGTCATGGCTCCCGACGGTTTCTTTCTCGAATGAAGGATGGCGGCGGCGTTGTAAAAGAACTTGTCACAATTTATCAAGACCAAAACAGGTAATCCACGGAGTTTGTGTATGTGAGAGAGAGTGAGATGATAGTATTCTACTGGAAGAGGGGACCAGTCATCTGTCTGTGGGATTAAACTGGACTGGAGGTTAGCAAACGAGTGTGGTTAGACGACATGACGCCTCGGTGCTGCGAGCAAGGCATTGGTTCCTTTCTCGTCCTTTTACACACTCGGCTTGGCTGGGCGTCCTGAGGACTGAAGAAGAGAGCTTGCTCGCTGTTTGCAAAACAGAAACCATGCCGTCAATTTGGCCAGATGAGGAAAAAATAGAGCCGCCTATCCCGAAAGTTATAAGACATTTGCAGGCCACGAACCAGAAAAACAAGACCTAACGAGAGACATCCACGCACCGCCAATGCCAATGCCGCTTGCCCATTTTACCCCAACCAGAGGGGAAGTGTCCCTAGTCTCTCTTCCTTCACCGCGTCTTTTCTTCCCAGAGTTTCCGTACTGAACCCCAGTTCCCTTCCATCGAACCATACTTTGCGCCCATCATCAGAGACAACACCAACGCCAAACACATTGTGTTCTGCCGATCAAATTTTAAATCCCCAATGGACCACAAGAAGGAGAATGAAGCAGAGGAATTTGCTCAAGGACTCGCTGAGGGCCCTCCCCCCCTTCCCTTCTTTCATCACGTGGATTATGTTCAACCAACCTAGCCTAATTTCGGCCGGGGTAAGGAGGGGGAACCTTCTTACATTGTCTTTGTTCCTTTACCGGGGCAGGCTTATGATTGAGCATTCCAGCGGTGGGGGAGGATAGTGCTCTCTGCTTCTTCTTTTTCGCATTCATTCCGTTGGCGCCGTCTTTATTTCCCAGGCACTGTTCTCCTCCTGACCCTGGCCACACCACCTCAAGGGTCATTGTTTCTGACGTCCCACCAGTGCACTGGGGGGGATCTTGAGTGCGCAGTCGGTCTGCAGGCTCCTTTGAAGAGAGGGCTGGCTGAGGCAAGGAAGAAGAGGAGCACGGAGGGACGGAACCAGTAGCGGACGGCAGAGGCAGCGGCTGCAGCATTAGTATCAGAGAGGGCATTGCATGTGGGAACAGATGTCTGGGTGGCCCAGGCTTGACTGAATTGCCGATGACATGAAAGAACGACATGCCCGGAATAACATGGGGAATCAACGCTGCTTTGAGCTACAAGACCTCCTCCCTCGTTTTTCTTCCAACCGGAACAATCTTCTTTTCTGCCCAACGAGACTTGAGACTGGAGGGCTCAAATCCTTCAAAGTCCTGGACCCCAAGCCTTGTTGTATCTGCCTTTTGGCTCCTTATTCATCTATCCAATCCTCGCCTCGTCCTCCTCCGCTTTCTTCGTCTTTAACCTCGGACTTGAATCCGGAACCTATCCTTTACTTTGTTCCCGGGGCGCGAGTAAGAAAGGCATTTACCTCATCTTGGTTCTTTCGCTCTGCCATTCTATGCGAACGGAAAGGTGACGGAGGAAGAAGACGGGGCCACCGGCCACCAGAGGGCAACAAACGCTTATTCACAAAGGAGCCCATTTCCCTCGTCTGCAATAACCTTGGCTGTCCGGTACATTCCCGAGACACATTCTGCTACCGCCCAAGACTGTCACTTCCCTCTCGCGTCCGGCTTCCATTCTCACCTCCAGTCTGTTTCTTCGTTTCTGTTCGTCATCTCCGCCCCTCCCTTGCTCACCTCCAAGCCGCCATCTCTCTCCTCCGCCTGACAGCAATATACCCGTTCGCCATTGGAGATCTGTTCGTCGCCGCCGCCGCAACAGCACCGCAACGCCCTGCCACCCTGATGTCCTTGCTTCCCCATAATGGCAACCTCCATCTTTGAGCATAAGGTCATTGAGCTGAACGATCATTGTCTGCTCGGTATATGCTGAAGAGGTAGCCGCCATCTCGATATCACAAAGGACAAGAGGAAAACGTCGGAGCGGACAATCGACCCATGAGCAGAAAGGATCTCGACCCGTCTCGTCTCATTCCAGTTCCCTCCTCGATATACTGCTTAATCTGTCTCTCCCGCTCCTTCCAAACCCCTACTGCTCTCCCCGTTCGTTTAAGTCCACAACTTGCCAACACATTTCCATAAACCAACCCTTAGCATCCCGTTGTGTGTATGTGTGTGTCTCACCGTCTACAACACACACACCCCGTCTTCCATCCGTTTCTTCAAACGACCCCTCCCGAAGCATGGTGTAAGTCCAAACGTCGCATAGCTTGACCGTCTCGCCCACCTTGTCGTCGTTTCCATCACACACCCGTTTGCACCTTCACTCAACCCCCTACCAACACCCAAGATGGCAGATGTGGTTTCTACTCCTCGGCCACGGCGGTCAACTTCTTCCTCCGGGGGCAACTCTGCCCACTCGGTCATGGACCGAAGAGCAAGTGAGGAGACGGACGAAGGACCAGACTCTGCAGGCTCTGCTGGTAGTCGCGCGAGCAGAAAGCGCGCTGCTTCCATCGACATTGAGGAAGCAAATAGCTCGAGAGGGAGAGAGTTCAGCTTGGAGACCGGACCGATGGGCAGCGAGGGTGGCAAGGACTACATTTGTCTCTGCACGCCTGCCCTCAAGGTCCCAAGACCTCGCAACGGTGAGTCTCGCGTTCTTTGCTCTTCACTCGTCGAAACCGGCCAGTGGTGTTCATCGCAAATGTGGTCTGAGATAACCTCGACGGCCTCTCCTTTGTGGAATGATTCAAACAGACAGCTGGACACTTGTGCAACTCCCGTTGGCTGACATCGTTCTTTAATAGCCTTCATATTGTACAGACAGCACCACCAAGCACAGGTTATTGCTCAGCACCCAGGTCTCTCCAACCCAGAGATATCCAAAATCATAGGAGAGCAGTGGAGGATACAATCCGAAGACGTCAAGGACAGTTGGAAGAAACTCGCCGAAGAAGAGAAGATTCGACATCAACGCCAATACCCGGACTACCGGTACCAACCTCGGCGCGGTGGCCGACCAGGAAGTCGACCAGGCATATCGTCTGGAGCCGATTCCGGTCGGTGTCCCAAGTGCGGAGGCCGATTCATCGCAACCCCAAGAACACCATCAACGCCGTTCGGAACGCCGACCGCCGCAAAATCCAACATGCCTCCTCACCACCCGAGAGATGTGCGTGGCGGCGACAGTGACCATCATCGACACACCTTGCCCGGTGCGAAGCAACAGTACCAATTTCAGCCCAGCAACGCGCGAGACATGGAAGAAGAATACGAATCCATGTCGCCGTCCCCTGAGCTCAAACGGCGCCGATTTAACGTAATGGGGCATTACCAGGCAGTCCCGTCGCCGGGGCCGTACACAGGCCATCCCTTATCGAGGCAGCCCAGATCGTCGCTGAGCATGCCTCCCACACCGCCAGTAGCGGGTTATGGACCTCTTCCCGGTCCGTCAGCACTGACAAGGACTGGGAACATGGCCCCCCCTCCGCGGCCGCATCATCCTGCGTATGCAGGACCGAGCCGCGGTCCCGGTTTCGATGAGAGTCTCCGCTTGCCGCCGCTGCAAACCCAGACATCTCCGCCGCTCAACCGGGAAAACGACGTAAACGACCGCCCGAGCGCCCACCCTGCTGCTGGCCTGGGCATCTCAAACCCGCGGGACAGCTATGCCCAAAGCCTCGAGGCTATGATCATGACTATTCCTTTTTTGAGCAAACTGAAGGTGCTGCAGAAGATTAGTCCGACGTTGGCTCCTCCAGGGCCAACCAGCCCAGACATCGAGATCCGCGGAGCTGTCATTGCGGTCGAGGGAGCCGATCCTCGGCAGCTGGAACAGGTGGGAACGGCGGTTCACCGATCCCTGCTTGGCCTGGGCGAGATCGACTTGAAAACGTGGAGCGACGGACCAAACATGCCGGCGTCTATCCTGTCAGCTGATGAAGACGCGAGGATAAACGACACCGCGTCCGTTGGGAGCAGTAGGAAAAGCAGCCACTCGCAACCCAGCCTGCAGACCTCCGAGCTGTTCTCCAACTACATGCAGACCATGATGAAGTGGCACGAGAAGTCGCGGGAGATTGTCAAGCACGTATCTACGAGACCGGGTTCTGGACCGGATGGATCACCGCTTACGAGACGAGCATCAGACGGGGAGGTTGCCGGGTCCAGACACAGCTCGGTATCGGCGCCCGGCATCGGCAAGACGCCGATCGCCCTGCTTCCTGCGGGATTCAGCTTGACCATCTCCGACAAGTACGCTTGCATGATACCCATTGCTGATTCGTACGCCCCAGTCGACCACTGGCAATGGATGTCGACTCTTTGGAGGGGAATTATTGGACCAGACCTCGTCATCTACGTCAAGTCGGTGGCGGAGGAAGAGGTCACTCGCGGAGGTGCCGTCGAATTCAGAGGTCCCGGCGTAATGGTGGTGAGAATTGCGCATAACAAGTCGCTAGACGAGAAGACTGAGCGGCGCATCTCCTTTGAGGTGGTGGAGTGGATTCGAGGCGGTAGTTACCACGAGGGATTCGGACGAGGTTAGTGTAGCCACAAAACCGGACTTAATAATACGATGATGGAGCGGGATGAGTGTTGGATTTTCATGTTTGCTTTGCATGTAGGGGGTTGGGATAGCCTCTTTCTTTCTCCTAACATAGCGTAGGCGTAGATAGGGGGGGAAAACGTTGAGCATCTATGATTTGAGTTGTCTCTTGAATTGCTGGTGTCTGCGCATCTGTGTGTGCTTATCGAGTTTGATTTATATGAAATGAGGGCTGACTTCACCTCTATCGAGACTCAATACGATGAGTGAAGAGACAATTCGCACTGAGTGCTTGAAGAGCGCATGCACGACTGTGCCCGGCAACTGTTGCGCTGAGACAATAAGACAATGCCTCTGTGTGATTCTTTGAAGTCGTTTGCTTTGCGTCGTGTTAATGCTGTTGCTTGCATTATTTGCATAGAAGCCTGTGTATGAAATTACGCATATTCGTAAGTTGTGCTTATGCGCATAGCGGTGGACCCTGGAATGCAAGGCACACACAAGCCAATCAGGCATGAGTTTCGATTGACATCACCCCCAGATGAACCCCCTGCCAGAGTTAGTTGCAGGTGCCGCACCACTGCAAGCTCCAAGCTCCAGCGCGTTTATCCAAGTGGACGCGCTCCCAGCGGCCCCTAAGTGACATCCAAACACGACGTATCATCAAAGTACACATCACGCATCACCACCACGACGGAGCCTCAACGACTGGCCCAACGCCCACGACCACCGATAGCAATTACGAACATGGTTATCTCCCAGTAAGCAACACAGTCGCGAAACAATGTCGGACCTAGCAGTTGGCCAGACGGTGCGCCTGCCCGATGGCCGGACCGGTATCGTGCGCTTCGTCGGCAACACGCACTTCGCCAGCGGCGATTGGGTAGGCGTCGAGCTCGAGGATGACAGCGGGAAGAACGACGGCAGCGTCCAGGGCGAGAGGTACTTCGACTGCTCCATGGGGCATGGCATGTTTGTACGCCCGACGACGCTGGTCATCACCGCCCCGGCCCCCGCGGCGGCGGCGAAGTCGGCTCGCAGGCCTAGTCGGCCGAGCAGCTTCAATCCGGGCACGGGCCGGACTGCCAGCGATACGGGGTTGACGAAGAGAATGAGCCTCAATGCTCCGAGTCCGAGCCCGGGACCTAAGGCGTCTCGACCGCCGAGTATACTGAGGGTGAGTGCGCAGCCTGCTTGATGGAAGGGGTAACGAATAACAACGAATCTGCAGTCACCGACCAAGTCACCAACAAAACAGCTCGGATCAGCAACTTCGAGTTCTGCGCCATCACGAACTACCACACCTTCGAGTACCCGTACGCCGGCTGTCGGGGCGAAGGCACGGCCAGGCGTTGGAGCATCTCGCACATCCATGGGCCCTCCAGCAATGCCTGCATCCAGAACTACCCGGCAGCCCTCGACATCTTCAGCACCGACAAGGCCGACCCCGGGGAGACCCACGAGTGGTCGACTCTCTATGACTGGGCGGACGACCACCTCTGTCAGAAGGCCGTCTGCGGACTTGGGAGCTGGGAAGAATGCAGCGGACAGCGGAGATGACGGTACGATGTCACCCAACAAAGATGGTGAGACTAGCCCTGTGAGAGCCAGAACGAAAGCTCTGGAGAAGCTTACATCAGGCTCGGCGGCAACCACGCCCACAAGTTCTACCAAGCCAGCGACAACCGCCCGTTCTACGACAAACGCCGCTGCTGCGAACAGAGAAATAGAGGATTTGAAAGCCAAGCTTAAGGTGCTTGAGAGGAAGAGATTAGAAGATAGGGAGAAGCTGAAGCAGCTGGACCAGGTCCAAGGCGAGCGGGACAGGTTCCAGTCAATTATAGAAAAGCTGCAGGCCAAGTATCAGCCCCAGCAGAGCGAGAACAACGAGTTGCGGAAACAGCTGAAGGAGGCCGAGGAGAGGTTCGAATCGATTGAGGCGATGCAAATGGAGCACGAAACGGCTCTAGAGCTGGCGACGCTGGACCGTGAGATGGCTGAGGAGACCGCTGAGGTTCTCAAGGTCGAACTCGAGGCTCTGAAGCAGAAGTCAGAAGAGCTGGAGCTCGAGGTCGAGATTCTTCGTGAGGAGAACGCGGAGTTCGGCCAGGGCATGTCATCGGAAGAACGTGCTAGTACCGGATGGCTGCAAATGGAGAGGACAAACGAGCGGCTTCGCGAGGCACTACTGCGGCTGCGCGACCTGACACAGCAACAAGAGGAGGAATTGAAGGACCAGATTAAGACTCTAGAGGACGACCTGAAAGAGTTCGGCGCCGTCAAGGAGCAGTTTGATGCGGCCAAGGACAAACTGGCTCAGTCGGAGGCAGCCGTTGAGGACCTCCGACAGCAGCTGGACAATGCTCTGGGTGCTGAGGACATGATTGAAGAACTCACTGAGCGGAATATGAGCATGTCTGAGCAGATTGAGGAGCTCAAAGCCGTCATCGAGGATCTCGAGAACCTCAAGGAGATCAACGACGAACTGGAGATCAATCACGTCCAGAACGAGAAGGAGATGCAGGAGGAGCTCGACTTCAAGGACAGCGTCATCACGGAGCAGGCCCGACGGGCAGGCGAGCAGGAAGAAGCCTTGGAGGACATGGAGTACACTTTGTCCCGCTTCAGAGGCTTGGTGACCAGCTTGCAGAGCGACCTCGAGGACATGCGGGCTTCGCACGCTGTCACCGAGACCGAGTCCGAGCAGCTCAACAGCAAGTCCCGTGCCATGATGGATCTGAATTTGAAGCTCCAGATCTCTGCTTCCAAAGCCCAAGTCAAGACTATCGATTTGGAGCTGCGACGACTGGAGGCTCAAGAAGCCGAGCAGCACCTGGAAATTGTCAAGATGTTCCTTCCCGACACTTACAAGGAGGACCAAGATTCTGTGCTCGCTCTGCTGAGGTTCAGAAGACTCGCTTTCAAGGCGGAGCTCCTGCAGTCATTCATCAAGGAGCGCGTCAACGGCCAGCCTCACCCCGGCCACGAGGACGACATCTTCGCCGGTTGCGACGCCATTGACAAGCTCACGTGGGTCGCGTCCATGTGCGAGCGGTTCACCAACGCCATCAGTCACTGCTCGATTGAGCAGTTCCAGCGGTTCCAGAACGCCCTGTTCGAGCTGGAGCCTGTCGAGCGGGCATTGAACGGATGGATCGACGGCCTACGCCGGGACGAACTCAAAGAGCAAAAGTGCGCGGACGAACTCCAGCGCACGATCGCGCTCATGTCTCATCTCGCCGAGGTGCACCTTACCAACGAGCTGCCCGATTTCGCCGAGGACACTTACATGCAGACTGTTGTCATGCAGAGCCACTTGGAATCTGCCGGCTCCACGTTTGCTACCCTGAGAGCCATGGTCCAGAGGGCTGTGCCTGCTGAGTCCGAAGACGACGAGATGGCGCAGCACTTCAGCAAGAAGTCGGAGTTTGTCGTTAACCAGACCCGGAGCGCCAAGGTCATCGCTGGCAAGGCCGTCCGAGCCCTGCAAGATCTCAAGTCCAGATCGCTGGTGCTGCCACAGGAGACCAAGGAGACTTTTGAGCAATGCCAGGATGCTACGCGCCAGCTCGCTGCTCTGGCTCGGGAGATTGGCTTCGACCTGCACACGCTTCTGCACGAGGAAGGCCGCAACGAGCCTTACACGTACCGCGAAGTCCAGGACACAATCTCCAAGGCCACCACTAAGGTCACCATGTCGAGCGAGTCTGACCTCTTCTCAACGTACCTGTCAAGGCTTCGCACCCTCACCAGCCAGATCTCGGACTTGGCCGCACTCAGCGCAGACCTGTCCCAGACGCAAGAGTTCGAAGTCAGCCCCGCCCCTTGGAAGCTCCGCTCCCAGGAGCTCAAGGCGATCAAGACCATTCCCGTCGACGCGGAGGAGGAGCTGCGCCGCCTTAAGGAGGAGCACAACGAGGCCCGCCGGGCGATTGCACAGCGCGACGAGAACCTCAGCACGGCCAACCTCAAGATCGAGACGCTCGAGTCGCGGATGAAGGACGCTAACGCCAAGGCCTCCCGCATCGAGGACCTCGAGGCGCAGATCGAGGCCGCCAAGCTGAAGGCCGCCAGCCTCCAAGAGGACATTGACAAGCAGGACCGCGAGCTCAAGTCGCTGGAGACGGACCGCGACAAGTGGAAGAAGATCGCTGGCGACAGCAAGGCGTTCGCCGACGGTGCGGGCGCGGCGGGAGCCAAGGCCGGCCAGGAGCGGGCGGTGGCGACGGCGCGCGAGATGGACGCCCTCAAGAGCGAGATCGCGAGCCTGCAAGCCGCCGTGCGGTATCTCCGCGAGGACAACCGGCGGGCGAGGACGACGGAGCAGCACAACTACGACTGGCTGGCAGAGCCGCTCACGAAGCCGCCATCAGTGGTCGAGCAACGCCGCGCTCTCGTCTTCGCCGAGGGCAAGGACGTGCTCAGCGAGCTGGTCAAGTTCACCACGTCGGCGCGGGTGTACGACCTCGCGGCGTTGCCCGAGGACAAGCTCGCGTGGAAGCCCGCGCGCAGCACGCCGCAGTACCACGCGGCCAAGCAGAGGGAGGACCTCGCGGCGTGGAAGAGCTGGCGGGACTCGGTGCTCGAGAAGTCGGAGGTGGTGCTGGGCCGCAAGGACGCGGCGGCGGCAGGGAAGCGGCAGATGATGAAAAACGTGGCGGCGAGGTTGCAGATCCGCCTGCCGGACGCGGATGGCAAGATGGTTCCTGGGGGCGGGCGGGATGTGCAGGTCGTGGGGTCGCGCGAGTGGGAGGGGATGCAGGGCCGCCTGGCGGCTATATGATTCTCATGCAATGCGAACGATGCTTCCGTGGTAGTAAGACTAGTTTGGCTGCTAGATACCCCCCATTCTTATTCCAGCAATCCGTGGGTTTTTTCTTTTCACAGCCTCTCCCTTCTTTCGACCCAGCTTTGTACATTTGTACGGCGCTCCTTTTTTATGTGTTCTTCTCATGCCTCTGTGACGTTGTCGATTCCGCCCCGTCTGGATCTATCTCTTCATGGCATGCCAGTATCCATCCCCTCGGGAAAGGAGGGGAAAAGAAAAGAAGAAAGAAACACAGTTTCAACGGCGCTGCTAGCCCACATCCTCTCCCAAAAAGCTCTCCCCCCCCTTTCCACCAATACCGAGGATAGATCAAGCCTTGCCCTTGCCCTTCTTCTTCTTACCCGCCTTCTCCTCAGCGCCGCCGGCGCCGCCACCAGCCTGCTGCATCAAGGCCGCCATCGGGTCCCCGCCGCCCTGCATCTCCTTCATCATGTCCTTGAACAGGTTCTCGCTGACGCCGCCGCCCGTCATCGCGGGGCTGATGTACGGCAGCAGCTCGCCCATCTTCCAGCCGCGCGGCACGGCGGGCCTCGGCCACGGCTTGCTCGGGTCCGGCGCGGGCGCGCCCTGCACGCGGGCCTTGAGCGCGGCGCTGTCCTCCGTCGTCGGGTTCTGCTGCAGGTGCCTGGCGACGAGGACGTACAGGTGGTGCTTGTTCTTGACCTCGGGCATGCCGTACGGCTTCTGCCCCGCGGCGGCCTTGCCGCCGTCCCTGCCCTGCCCGGCCTCGCCGCCGAACCGTATCCGGATCTTGACGCGTCCCGGGTTCGCCCAGTCCTTGGGGTGGAACTTTGCGGGCTCGAAGAGCGTCGGCAGCCGCAGCGACGCACAGGCGTTGACGATCTCGCGCGCGATGGGGTTCTCGACTGCGAGCGACTTGGGCACGCGGCGGCCCTCGGCGCGCGTGCGGCGCGCGTCAAAGTAGACCGGGTACAGGCACTGGAAGTCGGCGTACTGCTTCGGGTCGGTCGTGGTCTGGAACTCGGAGCCCGGCGCTCCGGGCCGCGGGGCGGCGGTGGAGGGGATGTTGGAGGGGTTGATCTGGGATGCTCTGGCCGCCGCCGCCGGTGCTGTGGAGGTTTTGGGCTCGACGCGGCGCATGATGTCGTTGTCGGTGAAGTCGTCAATGTCGCCCTCGGAGGGGTCCGACGCCTCGAGGTCGCTGTCCTCGACCTCTTCTATGCGTGGGTGCGACATTGTGGACTCTGTGTGTGTGTGTGTGTGTGTATTTAAGGAGTGGATTCGGATGGGTATGCGTGGGCGACGACCGATGGGAGAATTGTGAACGGGCCGCGTATTGACGTCGGGTTCGTTTGTCGTAAATCTGGTCGTCTGTGGGCGCACTTGGACGTCGTCGTTGCTGGTGGAGGTCGACGAACGTGGGACGTGAGGTGAGGATACAGTTGTCGATGGAGAGGAGGCTCTACTAGTCCCCTCTGGGATTTTGGCAGATGTGTGTGGGGTTGGCAAACCAAGGTTCACATTCATGGTGGGGTTGCCGAATGGCCGTGGCCGGGGTCCACTGCCAGCCAGCGTTCAGCACAGCCAGGGCAACTTGGAGCTCACAGCTTAACCTGAGGAGCTCACGGCGATAGCTCGTCGGCACATCTCTTAGACGCCTCCATTGAGAGAAAGACAAGAACTTGTTACTCGCTTTGAACAATGCGCTGGGACGCGCAGGAGTACCCAGGGGGATTTTTCTTTCTTCAAATTAAAATATCTACAGAGCGAATCCGACATGCTACGTCCCCCTTTTTGTTATTTAATAGGCAGCGAGCAGTTTACGTTACACAACTCTTTCCTCAAAAGCAACCCTAGTTCCTCCTGTGCGTTGTGCCATGCAAACCAGACCAAGTGCAGTTCTTTGTCCTGCTGCCTGCTCTGCCTGTCATTTGTGCGCGCAAAAGGCTTTCAAATCTTCTCAGTTCTCGTGAATTTTGGCGTTTTTAAACTTCGTACCGGGGGGATGGTCCGAAATTCGAAACTTGCAATACGGATGCGTGCAGGTGTTGCCCGTAACGCTAGGGCACTGTGAGGCTGGTCAGCACCGGGTTCTCATGCTCTTCAAGCGCAAACTCACGTGATGTCCATAGATGCAGTTGTCTACGTCGCAGTCCTGGCCGCTGGTGCAGGGGTTGAGTCGAGTCAACAAGGCAATGGCGTTGATCTCGTCGGGGTTGGGCTTGTACTTGTGCTCAAAACAGCACTCGTCACCCTTGGCGCAAGGTCCACGAAGGTAGTGGTTATTACAAAGCTTATCCCTACCAGTACGCTTCTTGATATTATCGAGCGCCGTCTGGTTGATGGGAATGGGAGGGTCGAATCCACGCTGGCCAGGGTTCCAGGCCAGGGTCTGTGATTTCGGCTGCGAAGCCTGTGGCTTTGGCTGCGAGGCCTGACGGGTTGGGACGTTGATGCTTTTGTTGGCTAACGGAGTGGTGATAACTGGTGGAGGACTCGCTTTGGCGGTGACGCCGGCCCAGGACGAAGGGAGCGGCCCTGTAGTTGACGAAGTGGCCGGCGAGGCGATTGACACAGTCGGCGATGTGGTCACCACGGCCAATGGCTTGGGGTGGGCTGCCTCTGCAGCGCGATCGCCGCTTCGGTCGATGAGCTTTTGATTTCTGAAGAGGCTGGGCAGCGGGTCGAGAATGTGGACGTTGGTGTTTTTGAGCTCTCTAACCGTTGCGACACCCTCGATAATGCTGACTTTTGAGCGAATTTCCTTATCTTGGAGGATCTCGTCGAGAAAGGGGGCATAGCCCGCATCGTGGGAAATGCCCAACAAAATCTGCCTGCAATTGTAGTTTCGTAAATGCCAGCGGGTGGCCTCTGTAGCACGGCCAAGTCAGTCATCATTCACTATAGCCTTTGGAGGCGGCTGCTGCTTGGGCCAGTCGTGTGACCACAGAGCCTCATCGCCCGCCTCTCCGAAGACGGCTTACCTTTGATTTTCGAGTCGGCACGTTCCTTGCCGTGACCGACGTCGATGAAATCAAATGAGGCTTTGGCTTGAGTAAATCCCAAGGAGAAGTCCTTGAGCTCGGACTCGCTGTCCAAGCAACCGTCTCTGCGCATGGCGCGTCCGAGGCCTGAAAGGTTGGCGCAAACTTTGGCGACAATTTCAACTTCACCCGACTGGCTGCCGACATACTCGGCGACGGCGGTTCGCAGGGCGTAGGCGGCCTGCTTGCCGCCCTCGATGCCCTGCCTGATGAAGTTTTCTTGGAACTGGTAAGAGAGACCCTAGAGTCAGTATTCTGTACACAATCCAAATGAAAGAGGGTGACGCATACAAGGAGGCCATCGCCATCAATCAAAATCAAGACGTAGGGATTGCGGTTCTGCGAGATTCAGTCACCCCGAACACATAAAAACGAGCTGCTGCGCAGCAGGCGTCAGTCTACCTTCATGTAGTTGTTATCAAAATCAAGCTCCTGCAGCGCCTGCTGCATCTCTCTCCTACGGGTGGTGGCGTGCTCAAGGTCGAGCTTTGCATTGTGCAGCTCCTGTTTGAGCATGTGATTTTCCTCGCCATAGTGGCCCTGGACTTCTTTGCAATATATCAAAAGGTCCTGCAACGGGGAAAAAAGAAACAGATGAGGTTAGTCGGATGTAACTTTAATCGCAAGGTTTATGAACCTTGTTCAGAGGGTCATGCTGGGTTGACGGGGGACAGCAGTTCGTCGCGTCTCTTGCATAGGTACACGGGACGGACATGATGGGGAACAAGAGATGCAGCCGAAGCGCACTACGGCAAGGTAGCAACACCAACAGCAGCCACGTTAGATGCCAAAGGCCAAATGCCAACCCATCAAGGCACAGGGCGCAACGGCAATGGCAAGGTGGGCATAGGCCGCAAGCCGGGTGTGATTTTGCCGCAGTACGCTGTAGGAATGAACCTTTGGTCTCTCTGCAGACGCAGACAACGAAGACGCTGAGGCTTGAAGGGAAAATGGCAAAGGGCGAACAAGGGGAGTGGGAAAAGCGGAAAGGAAAGCGGAACCCACCTTAATCAGCTGGTCGCTGGCATTTTGATAACCCTGCAACGTCTGATATCGGGTAACAAAGTCCATGATTTCGGCAGTGTTCAAGGACATCTTAGTCGCTCCTGTCCTCTCCTTTGGTATCCCCGTTCCGATGGCCGAGGGGAAGGCGTTGCTGGGAGAAAATGGAAACGAGTTCAATGGGGACTGGCTGCTGGTGCGAAGGTAAGGAGGAAGAACAGGGGCCGCGTTCGTGTTGGCGTGAATGTTGTCC
Organism: Colletotrichum incanum; assembly: GCA_001625285.1. Taxonomy (NCBI): domain Eukaryota; kingdom Fungi; phylum Ascomycota; class Sordariomycetes; order Glomerellales; family Glomerellaceae; genus Colletotrichum; species Colletotrichum incanum. The sequence goes on from LFIW01000348.1 coordinate 95,154, forward strand.
AGGTAGCTTTTGGAGCCAGAGGTGACCCTGGTCGTGGTATTGGTTGTGGTAGGCATTTTTCTTTAGGCTGACTGGGCCGAGCTCTTTGCTGGCTCAAGTAGAACAAACGATAGAGAGAGAGGGGGGGGGAGGGCAGAGAGGATTGAGGAGAGACGGAAGGCGAGGCGTACACACGACTTCTCCTTGTCGAGTCGATGTGTGGGAAGTTGATTGGAGACTGGATTGCTGTAGTCTCTATTGGCGCTGAGGTGCAGGTGTGTGAGGGAAAACAAGAGCGGCAAGGGACCTCACAGCGCAATGAGAATCAAGGACGGTACGCGAAAGTACCGTGCCTGCGTCTTGTGCTTGTGCTTGTGCTTGGTGTGTTGTCGTCTGAGCCGTGCCAGGCAGAGTGAGCCTGCTGCTGCTGATGTTGTTGTTGAAAGTGCGCCTGACCACCACGGAGCTAGCAGCTTTGGCCGTATGCTGCTGAAAGGCAGTGGTAGGTGAGAAGTGCGCAAAGGTAGGTATCAAACAGTCTTGCGCAGGTGGTAGAGAGAATTGCGCAGGCAAAGTAAGTGCAATGGGAGCTGGGAAATGTCTGTGGCTGACCCCTTCACCAATACTGTTGCGCGTGTGTACTGCAATGTTGCTGCAGTATGGGGGGGGGATTTGTGTCCAAAGCCAGATAAAATAAGGTGAGAGAGAAGGAGAAGCCACAGAGGTGCAGCAAGGATGGGAAGACACCTGACCACACAGCTCGCTCTTTTCTCGATCGGCGATGGATAAGAATTGATAGCTGAGCAGGGCTGGGCCTGGGGCCAGAACGAGATTCAAGATGGTCGGGATGGGTGAAATGTACCTGAGTTAAGGGTAGAGTGGGTAGGCGGGTGGGAAAAGGCAATGCGATGCCAAAGGGCCTGGTGAGACAAGTCGAGCGAGGTAAGGCAGGGCAGAGCAGAGCGACAAATGGTGATGTGTGGATGAGGGATGAGGTAGGTAGAGTAGGTCTGCCTGTCTAAGGTCGAGACGAGGTCAATGAACGGTGGATGCTGGGGAAATTAAAAAAAAAGAGGGCAGCTCTCGATGACGATCCGTTGGTTTGGAACTTCTCTACTTTCGCTTTCCTTCCCCCCTCAAAAAAGAAGTGTCCGTCTTTCCGATTTATATGTGGCAGGCGAGTCAAAGAGGAAAGCGCAGGTAGCCACCAGAGATCTGCACGGCGGACCAACGCAGCAGCAAACGGTTTTGGTTTTGGGTTCAATGATGCCCGTTATCCGGTGTCTGTCTGTCTAGACGCCTGTTTTTCCTGATACTGGGAAGCCCAAGAAGACGGGAAGCGGTGAGAGCTTCTTGGATCAGTCTCTGGTCCCGTCAACCGAGAAAGAAAGATAAAAGCCAGGGGAAAATTGCGGGCGGAAAGAAAATGTGAAAAAGGAAGCGTCCAACAGTATGTTTGGCACGCAGCGACGCGTTGGCTGGCGTAGATTGGTTTTTGATTTTATTTTTCTTCCCCTTTCCAGTGTTGGTCTCGTACCCCAGAAAAAATTATCAAAGTGATAGATAAAAAATTTACCCACCGTCCGCCCGCTTGTCTCACGAGTCCCGACCGACGCCTCGATGGATACAACACCAATCCCAGCTGGTGCCCTTCAGCTCAGGCACCCAAATGACGGGAATATCTGCACTGCAAGACAGAACAGTAGATGAGGTTGTGGGATGGCCAGAGACGTGTAAGGGTATATTTGGTCATGATTGCATTGTGCTTTTTTGGGGGGGCCGTCCTTGATGTATGGCGCCCGCCTAATCCTTATCCGTACCTCACTCAACTTTGCTATATCCGCACGTAGCAACAGCAAATGTCCCTGTCAATGGGTATTTGGCGGCGTGCGCAACACCATGGAACCGGTAAAGGTGCACCTTCCTCCGCCTCCGCTGGCGCTATATCCATGCCGTCGACCCATATATCGAATGCCTCCCCGTCTGTCTCTGATTGGCCGGTATCGCGACCAGGGTGCTCCCCAGCGGTAAATCATCCGTGGGAACGACTCCAGCTCCAACCCACCAATAGACGCAGCCAATGACACAACCTCAGAGTCATGTACTCAGCCGCCGCCACGGCCATGACTTCTCACTTTTGCACCATCCCATCTCACCCGCGACTCCTGAAAACACGCCTTGCCGTTCGTTTTCTGTCCGTTTGTCCTTCCTTCTCTACCTCTCCATGGGCTTCTTATCGTTAGGCGAGCGAGCTAGACTTAAATGTCCCGATTCGGCCTTTGTTTCTGTCCGGTTCAAAGTTCTTTCCTCAGTCTTCCATAAAGGGGGGTTTCAAACGGATGTCGGGTCGTACTGGTTTAGCAAGTTCCACACACTGTCATTCCCAAAATCCCCCTCAAACGTCGTCCCGGCCGCGAGCGGTGGCGGCGTTGCTGCTCCCCATGCCGGTAGGGACCCGTCCTCCGGTATTCCGTTGAGGTCGTGGTAGATCAGGTCCCCCATGGGGAATAGCGGCGCAATCGACGTGAAGTCCCAGCTGTTTGGCAAGGACCACTCCGAGTGTGCTGATGGCAGCGGGTACGATGACGATGTGTCGGGAACCGTCGGCAGCGACGTCGGCGTCGCTACTGTGCTGCTCTTACTCGCTGGCGTGTCGGCCGTCGTCGCTGTCGCCGTTGAGACTGATCCGCGGGCAGATAGACTGCTGCTGCTATCCCCCGTCGACGCCGGTGTTTGAGATGCCAGGCTCGACAGGCTTGGTGGTGGCGCCGGGTTTCCTACCGCTTTCTTGAACTTAGCAAAAATCGCCTGCAGGACACCTTTCGCTGCCTTCGCCAGAGGGTTCCTCTCCTGCATCGCCTCAAATCTCTCCGTTGTCCAGTGAAAGTGCTGCATAGCGCTGCCCGCCATCTCTAGGTTCTCCTTGGGAAAAAGGATGTATATCGATGCCATGAGAACCACGGCGTCGAAACTGCCAAAGAACAGCGAGAAGCTGGGCAACATGGTTAGCTTAGCCCGGCTCCGTCGTTGACAAGACTTACTTTCGCCACGACCCAGCATCGAGGCCTTGAAATGTGAGCATCTGACGGTGAAGCATCTCGATACTGGCCTTGAGCGCTTCTGTTCGGCTCTTCTGTCGGTTGAAGATGTATGGCCGGTGCAGCGCCATCAGGTTGAATAGGTTCATCTGCGGTAGATAGAACCGTACCGACTGCAGCCAGTAGCACGACGGGTCATCGTCCCACTTTCTGTCTGGGTTCTCCAACCGGAAGTACGCGGGCGTCGCTTCGTCCAAGTCCAGGCACATTTGGTGTACTCGATCGACCTTGGAATAGTCTTTCGGACACGGACCGTCGTGTTCCAACTCCAGAATCTCGCGCATCGGGGCCACGAGCCTAAACGCCCAGATGCCCCTAGTCAACGGCGTCGGGGGGTCCTTCTCGTCGTCCCGAGGCGCAACGGGAGTCTTGCGGCGGTCCTTTGGCGGAGGTGCGTCTATGGGTAGACTTGGTGGACAAATCCGCCAGTCGATGCTGCCAGGACGTCCTAGCACGAGCGCACAGTGGATGTCCCTAGTTTCTGTCAGCCGAGTCATGTCTTGCCATCCCTGCTTCCCGGCAGATTCTCACCATGTCATAAGAACCATGTACAACTTTCTTCGTCGCTGAATCAGCCACATGTTCTCGAGTATGTCCCCAGTATCATCACTGTTCGGGGAGGGATCCAGGCTATCCCGGTGCATGCCAATCTCTTGGGCATCTCGAATGGCGCTACCAATGGCATGCCACTGCGATCACTGTTAGTTTCGGCAACCCTTGGTCTGCGCACGGGACCACCTACCGATTCCGTGACTTTGGCCATGTACTTGAGGAACGCCGCCCGAAGAAAATCGGCCTGGACCGTCGTGAGAGTGATTTGTCGTTTGCCCAGCAGTGACAAAATGCCGACGCCGGACTCGCTGTAGTCGGCCGCGAGATCCTCAAAGGTCATGTTGCCCGCATACTTGAGATGCTCGTAGAAGTCGTGAGACCCTTCCGGTAGGATCAGCAGGGCCGTCGCCAGAACCTGGAAGAGCAAAGCGGGAAACACCCTCAGATCGGGCGAGAGACCCTGCGGCCCAGAGTTGGAGAGCACGTTGAAGGGTATGTTGTTCCACTCGGCAAATTGCTCCTTGAAGAGGTCCTCCTCGAGGGCGTAGTACTGGTGGTTGAACTCGCGGAAGTACACATCAATGAGCTTCTCGATGTAGCCCTTGGCAGGCAGCTGCCTGATCAGAGACTTGTACCGCTCCTTCGTCGCGAACTGGTCCTCGATGTGCGCTGAGCCGCTGAGATGCGACAGCGCCCCGTCGCCGTTTGCGCTTTCAATCTTCCTCATCAGCCCGAGCGTGGAGGCACCGGCGTGGGAGTAGCCCCAGTTCGCCGCGGCGTTGGAGAGGCTCTGGACCTGGGTTGACTTTGCGCCTTCAGCCTCGGCCTTGCGATGTTCCTTGGCCGTGGGCGCGCCCGTCTCGTACTTGCAAGCATCTTGTTTGTTGCGCGACTTGCAGTTGGCGCATGGCAGGTCTCGATCACACTGCGCGAGAGCACGTCAGTTACCAACGGCGACATCGACGGGAAGTGTCGCTGTGAGAGATAGGGCCACCCACCTTCTGCTTCCGACGATGGCATTCCGTGCAAGATATCACGACTCGTCTGCGCTTCTTTGGTGGCGGTCGGACGTCTTGTGTCTGTTTTTGTGGCTGATTTTGTGTTTGAGTCGGGCTCGGGTTCGAGTTCGAGCTCAAGCTTTCCCGCGCCGAGGGCGGCTTCTCGGAGCTGTCGCGCCGGTCGTCGGCCATGATCGGCCGCGTTTGTTTGACGAAATCTCTTTGGGCGCGGGTAGTGGTGGTGTTGAGGATGGTTGTCGTGGGTGTGAATGGTCGTAATGTCGAGGCTTTCTCGGGTCGTCGGCGCCGCCAACCCGAGGTGAATGGGATAGAATCGTCAGATATTTGTTTCGTAGGCGTGTGCCGGTCGAAGCCCCCGCAGGCTTGGCACTTCGTTGATCGAGATGGCGGTGTTCGAGGTGATCGCGCGCAAGACAAGGCGCAAACATCGACAACAAAGAGCGAAGAGGAAGGGAAAAACCAGCAGTCTCGGGTTACGTCGCAATTCTTCGTGGGTTCGAGCGGCACAAATGGATGATTACGAAAGCAGAAAAGGTGGGAAGACCAGGAAAGGAGGACCCACGATCGTCTCTTCGTCAATGCCAGTCGAGTACGTAGGAGCCAACTTCACACTGCACTGTGCAAGGAACAGCAGTGGCAGTAGCAGTAGCAGTAGCTGGGGAGACGGAGGAGCGAGGTGTGCGTACTCGTAAGAACGTATGTGTACCGGGGTCCCAGATACCTATGGCAGGCTGGCGCTTTTCCCGCACTCTTCCCACCTCACCTTACTGCACCGGGCGTTGCGCTTCGCTGCGGCAGAGCATGTGGCCGAGATCAACGGTGGGGCCGGGAGTTGTTGGTCTGCCTTGGGTGGAAGTAGTGGATATATCCCAGGAGCTCGGGTATGTAAGATTTGTTGGAACAGAAGGGGAGGCTCTTCAAACTCCGTGCAACATACGGTAAACTGCTAAACGGGTACAGAATACACTTACACGGTTGAGACAAAGACGGCCGACATCAGAATCAAATCCCCCCTCTGACGACACCGACGAGAGCGAACGGCCGCCCAAGGTCCAAGGTGTCGCCGCAACAATGCTCCAATCTGAGCTAGCTGCTGTTTTATGATTCGCCTACTTGTAGCTTCCCACTGCCTAAGCTTTTGGATCTGGTGCCTTTCAGCTGCTTCACCGACATGGATGACCCCCTCTCGCCTTACCGCCGCCCTCGGATCGGCCGACCGGCGGCCCCCTTTTCGTTAGTTTTGAGTGCCTACAAAAATGGTACCTTTTCCTACTACATCACGCTTCACAAAGGCAACTGCAGGCCAAGGCGGGAAGCCTGTCGCAAGTGGCCGCACCGTTCGCGCTGGCCTAGTCCAAAGGGACGTCTTGCTGAGAAACGCCCTTCAAAGAACACTAGGAGGAAGGTAATGTAGAGGAAACACGGCCGTGGAGGGGTGGGCCGGCAGGCTGCCGACAGGGGGGCACGGCGCGCCGAACGAGATATGCAATGTCTGCGCACCGCACGGCCGCCATGCCCCCCCCGTGGACTCGACGCCGCTCCACCAATGCCTTTGTAGCCTTCGGAGGTCGTCTGGAAAAGCTAGGACGAAATGTGCGCGTGCTCCTGGGCTGCTGTCTCCCCCGGCCGACGGCCTTGCCCCCTTACCTAACTCCTCCCAGTTTCCTTTGCCTATCGAGCGCGTGGCAACGATGCAATGCTACATTCTAATTTCTCCATCTTGGGGAACATAGCTCTCTCGGATCTCGCAGCTCTTTCCTTCAACTTTCACTTCGGGGTCGAAGGTCGAAATGGGGGTTGGAACATGTTGCATCCCGACAAACCTTGTCCGCCAACCCCCGTTGCCTCAGATCGGAGTTGGCTCCCCTCTCCGGCCTCTCTTACTGGCCCGTAAGGCTATTTTCTGTTGTCAATAGCTAATGGCTGGTTAACCGTCAATGGCAAATGAACACTCCGCGACCCTCATCCCTGTGCTGCCTTGCTCTGCCCTTGCCCGTGTCATGCTTTGCCGTAGCGTACCAGGATGCCACATGTCACATGCTGTGCCGTTTAGGAACCTACATGGCCTTCATCTCGTAGAGTGTGGAGGACTATCAACGACAAACCAGGCACATGGTTTGTCTTTTGAATTGCCGATCGCCGATACCTTGGGCCGACTAAGAACGAGCTACCCACAGCGTCACATCCATCAGTGAGCCGCTGCCACTCTTCTCGATGGACAGATGGAAGTACGTGTGGTCACGATCCAGAGGGATCGCAATAGAACTGGAGATCGAGGCATAGGCAACAGATGCAGCAGAGACGGTCAATTCAGTGATATATCAACTGCGACTGCCCACTCCATAGCCTTCATCCGTAGAACCTGATCAATGTCAACGCCGGTCCCCTTTTTGTTTTGAGCCCGTCCCGGATCACCGAGTCCCCGTCTAAGAATCCGCCCCAGTGCCGAGTCCGATTCCCGTTTCTTCTACGACATGAATAACATTGCAGACCCGAAATATGCGTAAACTTGTGGACAATAGTCGCCCTTGCAGAAAGGAAGGCCCCAAAAGCCCCCGACGTCGGTGCGGCCGAAAAAAAAATTTACAAGAATAAACACGCCTGGGTATTTGATTTGGGTGTGTGTGTGAGATGGAAGAGTCGCCTACGCTACTCGGGAGAGATACGCCTTCCAGGCCTTTCTGCGGTATCTCTCGGCCTCCGACTGAGGGTCACCCGCCTTCAAAATACCACGCCCGACAATGACGATGTCAGTACCGCAGAGCTCGACGAGCTTCTGGGGCGTGTTGTACTGCTGTCCCTTGCCGTCTCCCGCGACGCCGCCGTTCTCCTCGTCGCCCTCCGGAGGCAGCTGGCAACCAGGCGTCATGTGGATGAAAGAATCTTCCGGCTCGGTGTTGAGGCTCTCCTGGGACACGAAGCCCATGACGAAATTCTTGTTCTCCCTTGCGGCCTCGACACAAGCCTGTGTGTACTCCTTGTTCATGAAGTTTCCGGCGCTCGACATCTGAGCCAGGATGAGAAGGCCGCGATCCATAGGGGCCTCCTCGATACCTGCGTACAAGACCTCGTCGGAGCTATGAGACTCGTTTCTCGGGAAGCGGGGAGAGGGAGCCGGCTCGAAGTGTTGGGTCAATGTCGTGATAGACACGATGCTACCCTTGCGTCCATTGACATCGGATGGCCGCGGCGTACCGATCGTGTGTTCATGACCATCTCCGTTGTCCTCGTAATCATCGAAGCTCTCTGACCTAGGCGTTCCGACCGTGACCGACGTTTTCACCTCGTAGGGGTACCGTTCGCGCCAGCGTGCCGCAGCCTCGGCGAGAGCTGTGACAGCGGCCTTGCCTGGTACCATGTTGACGTTGACAATGTGAGCCCATTCGATGATCCGTGCCGAACCAGCAACATATTGCATTTGGACCGTGTTGCCAATGTCGCCAAACTTGCGGTCCTCGAAAATGAGGAAGCCGTGTTTGCGAGCTATCGCGGCAAGCTTAGCACCAGTGCCCGTCTGCGGGTTGTAGTCCCATCCGGCGACAATGTCGTGGTGCGTCTTCAGTACAACGATGGATGGTCCGACCTTGTCGGCCAGGTAGAGCAGTTCTCTTGCGGTCGGGACGTCGGCGCTGAGGCATAGGTTGGACGCCTTTAAGTCCATCAGGCGGAGCAGGTAAGCCGTAAGTGGGTGACTGGCCGATTCGGCGCGACTGGCGAAAGTCGCCTTCAAGGTGCCGTGAGAGGTCATCCTAACAGATGCGTTCAGTGCTGGAACACGCCTGCCAACTGTACGCGGAGGATGTAAGGAGTTAGCGCAGGAATTGAGGAAGTCCGCGACAAGGCCCGGCAGTGAAGCTTTGATCTGAAAATTATGGAATGATTGTTTGTCTAGTTGTGGCGAGGTCGATGAGGGGAAGCCAGCAAGATGGATGGGGTGGATTGTATTGTGACGAGACGGTTGCGAGAGCGCGAACAGGGTTTTGTACAAGCACACCAGCGGACGAGCGCAATGGTTCAGCTCTGCGCGGGTCGTTGCCGTGTCGTGCCGTGCCGGACTTGGGTCCGAGTTTGATTTGATCGATGTAGACGTGTCGTGATTCAGAGGCAGTCAAGATCCGTCTAGTGGATGAAGGCAGGAGAAGGGAAAGGGAGCGAAAGGGTGAATCAAAAAAAGCTAGGTGGGCTGGACTTTTTAGTGAAGACTAAAACAGATAATAAGTTAGTGAGGCCGATGTGTGCAATGGGCTGTGGGGGTGCGCTTAAGATTAGATAGAGGTACGGAGTAGGTACTCTGTACTACGAGCGGCCGACAAATAAAAAAAAATTGACGAGGGGGGAAGAGGGGTTCTCGCACTTCATGTCTCGTTCTACGAGGGGATTGGAGGGGAGGGAAAAGAGAGAGGAGAGGGGGAGGGGGCTTGGGGGCGAAAGAACAGGAGAAACCAACAATGTGCATGGATCAAATCCTCTTTTCAATAAAACGAGGAGAGGCTTATTGTCGACGAGCACGGGTTAAGTGGAATGAAAGGAGAGCCGGAGAGAAAGAAAGAGACCCTTGTGCTTGGCAACAATTCAATGGATTGTGCGTTGGAGGGATCCTCCATTATCTTTTTTCCCTGTCTCAACACTCCCTGTTCCTTTTCCTCTCTTTTTCTCAGAAGCTCACTTTCTCGTTCTCTTCTGCCATCGCTCGTCTACGGAGGGAGTATTCGCCGGCTTCTTGCTGCTGCTTCTGTGCTCTTCCGTCGGGGATATTATATAATCGGGGCCGGGCTAGCCAGGGACACCGCCATTTTTGGCCGAGCTGGACGATCCCGACACCTTCAATTCGATCTAAAGTGCCCTGGATCGACTACAGTAATGTTGGTGTGGGCTAGTCAGTAGCGTACGAATAGGAGGCATGCCGACCTCCCATGTGGCATCCCGGCAGACAAACCAGTCCATGCCACCGCCAATGCCAAACTGAGGGACTGACTTCTTCCAGGCAGGCGGATGGACTCTCCTGCCAGGAAGTAATCGAGCGAATGATTCAATTCATAGCCGACCTCAGCTCACATCACATCACCGTGGCGTCGGGTACGTTTGAGAGGCCGCCGGGCAACAGATTCAGCGCCGAAGCGTGCCATGGGAAGTCAACCTCAAAGCTCGAGTCGCGGCTTCCATCCCTTGTTAACGGGAGAATGCCTGAGTCGATCTTCAAAAGGCAAAGGGACGTAGGCAACCAGATGAGATAGGCTCGAACCCACCCCTTTGAACGTTCTGGAGCCAGACCAGACGTCCATCAAAAGTATTTTTTTCTCTCGCCCTCCAGACCCTGCAAATGTGACGTGTGGCCCTGCGGACATGGGCTTTTTAATCGACCGACCGCAGTAACCGCCAACTGTGCGATTTACGGCAGTTCGCAGCTGGCGTTGCAGAGCAGACACCACAAGAGCGACCACACCAACCTTGAGTCTGCGCGTGTCTTGCTTTGCATCAGTAATTGGCATGGCGAATCGCATCTGTCGTCCGGTCGGCTCGTTGCAAAGGGTGAAAGAAGTTCAGCATACGCCGAAAGCTGATAGGAGTTGGCCAAAAACATGCTCAGGAACGAAACGGCGGGTTATGACTTTGCTACATACGGTCGGACTCCGTTGCCAATGCATCGTCGATGAGAGACAGAGGCCGGCTGAGTTCGATTGTCATGGGCCAGGAACTGGGCGACTGGCCATTGTGTTTGACCGCAGCTGTCAAAACTCGACGCCGGATGCGGCAACTATGTGTCTTGTGCGGTGTGTCCGCTGCCTCCAGAACCACAAAACGACGAAGGCTGCGGGCCGGAAGCTATAGACGTCACGTATCCATGACTCTTGTCGGCCTATCAAGCCGGGGCGGTTGGGAAATATCGTGCCATGCCGCTGGGTCTTAGTTCCACCACGTAAGGCAGTCTCGTGCCATTTTGCGAGGAAGAGACGGGAAGTCCGATGAACCAAAGAACGGTGTGTGCGTGTTCCCCGCAGCCATGTTACCCTTTCTTAGAGCCCTGGGCCTCGTTCCTCCTTTCACCCTTTGTTAGCCCAACGGCTTCCACCGACGGTAGCGAAGGGTGGCAGAAGGGTTCTGGAGGAACGACAGACGCATCTCGACATCGGCGGCAAGCCTGGGTCTCCAAGTTTGTCCCCGAGACAGTTCAGCACAAGTGCGTGGCCTTGAGATGTAAAGCAACCCTCCTTCCGGAGAGCACTGGCCGTAATCTAAAGAGCGTCACGTTTACCTGTGAGGTTCTATAAACCACGCCAGTGTACCATCCGGACCCGGGGAAGCGACACGTTTGGGCTTCCGTTACTGGTTGCCGTCGTAGGCTGTCATAGGCTGTCATAGGCTGAAAGGTTATGTATCATAGTTCTCAAGACACCAGGCCGAGGTCACTTCCACATGGGTTGCTGCTGGTTCCCGGGGTTTTTAAAGTCTCGGCGAGCACACGGTCGTTTATCGCTCCCAAGTGAGAACCATACTTGATAGCCGTGCCTTCACAAGCCTGACGGCTTGCGTGACAGCGTCAATTCGCGGCTGGCCTATCATCCCGACAGAAGGCAGGTGTTGTTGGACCGGGCAAGCGCTGTGGTCTCGTGCGCAACCGTCGGTCCTAGATAAAAGATATGTATGTCTGCTGCTCGGGCGTGGTTTCAGCGAATTGCACGCGCGGCGTCCGTGTTTGTTGCTGAAAGCGTGATTGAGCATTTGTCGAGCGTCAAACGATGGACATAGTCGAGTGCGGGGTACTATTCAGGAGCTGCGAAGGCGGGGTGTTGGAGGTGCTTATCGCAAGACGAGAAGGTCCTCGAGATAAGTGGGAGCCACCGCGTTGAGCAGATAGGGAACCAGTTCCGACGTCGATGGGCTATTTCGAGCACACGATTTGTAGTCAAGGGAGGTGTTTCCAAGACATGCTGTCTTCTTGGCATTGGCGTGCAAAAATAGTGTGCACGCCGTGGGTAACGGTTGCTTTGGAGTGTGAAGTTGTGTGGTGGCGGTCTTGAGTTTGTCTTGTTTTCATGCTGTTGATACCAGAAAGGCAGCTGCGAAAGAGCGTAAGGTGGCGTTGGCTGGAGCATATGAGAGCCATGAATCTGGCCATCGTTGCCCCCCGACCTGTTTGTCCTCGGCTAAACAATAGTGGTCAAGTACACGATGGCGCCTGATGCGAAAGGTAACATTGTCACTGGCGATGGACAACAACAACAACAACAACAATTGATAGGAGATACGTCTGGTTGGGTGCTGTCTTTGGCTCTTTCCTAGTCGTGCATCGGATGCTGATACAAGGCAGCAGCGGGAGGTAGAGATAGGTAGGTGTCTTATCTCTTATCCATCTTATCATTGATTATCCCACAACCGGCTTCCTGGGCCCTGCCTCACACGCTTGGGTCGAAGCTGGCAGCAAGGGCCCAGCGCCATCAAACCCCTGTCAAAATCCACTAAAAGGGCAATTGGTGTCGAGAGACCACTGCAGATCGGGGCCGCATATGAGGTACGCAAGACTGGCTGAATAGCTAGCAAGTTGCTGCGGGTGCTACGTAAGTTCGGGCAAGGCATGACTGGGTCAAGCATGTACCCATCGCGGTCGCTTCGCACCCTCGCCGTACTCGGCCGCAGAACCAAAAAGAAGGAAATGCCTTACGTAGCCCGCTAACACTTTACAGGTTATTACGACAGGCAGGAAAGCCAAGCACGGTGATGCGGATAGCGCCGCCGTAATTAATCGGGCGGCCAACCCCAAGTAATCTACCCAAGCACAAGGGATACAATGCGTAGCGTGTCCGTCTGGCATCCATCTCGTTAAGGTAAGGTAGGTAAGCTAGGCGAAGGTACTTCAACATTTTCAACCGACCACTCCGTCTCGTCCGATCCCACATCAGCACTGGCATCTTCTCTCTGTATCGACTACTGCTGCTCGCACTCCTTTGCTCAGGCATCAGCGTCATCTACCAAGTCATCCAACAGGCGACGCCTCTCCTTTAACCTATCTGCTATTCTTTGCGCCAAACGGCTTCCGTTATCGACAACCCACTGGCTAGAAGTTGGCAATCTTGTTCCCATCTGCATCCCTTGCTTTCGGAAACGAATCCTGTCACTAGGAGCCACTTATCGATCATCCGTGCAACCTCCACTGCAACACCGGCTGCCTCGGTCGCCTTGTCCACGCTTTTAAAAGCTCTTCACGCCCCATACTTCGACACTCCAACGTCTCTCATCTGCTGAGCTTCGCCGTGTAAACATCCCATCACCATGTCGGTACGACAAACGAGGCGCCAGGCCGCCCAGGCCGCTGCTGGCGAATTGCCCAAGGTCGCAACCGAGGAACCTGCCCGACAGGTCGCGATGAATGGAAATGGCAATGAAGCTCCCGTGGCGGAAGCCTCGGAAGATGGCCCTAAGGAGAACATATTTCTGTTTTGGCCCAACATCATCGGTATGATTACCTGCTGAGCTGAGAGATTTCCAACATGTTACTAACCAGCATGTCATCACAGGCTACTTCCGCATCGTTCTCGCCATTGCCTCCCTCTACTACATGCCCCTCCATCCGCGAACCTGTTCTCTGCTATACAGCGTATCCTGCCTTCTAGATGCTCTCGATGGATATGCTGCGCGTGCGTTTGAGCAATCGACCCGCTTCGGCGCCGTGCTGGACATGGTTACGGATAGATGCACAACCTCGTGCTTACTGGTTTTCTTGTCCTGCGCGTTCCCTCGTTGGACTATCGTTTTCCAGATGCTGCTCTCGCTCGACTTCTCCAGCCACTACATCCACATGTACACAACCCTGTCCATGGCGGGCTCTGACAGCAGCCACAAGAACATCGACGAGAGCCGCAGCAAGATCCTCCACTTGTACTACACCAACAAGGTTCGCTATGCTACAAAAAGCCCTTTCGCAACATATTTGCTGACATGTTTTTCCAGACTGTCCTCTTTGTCTTCTGCGCCCTGAATGAGCTCTTCTTCATCGCCCTTTACTTGCTGAGCTTCTCTTCCCCGCTGCTCTCGCCGTCTCTGCTCAGTTCTGTGTCAAACTCGGAAGCAATGCAGATTCAGGCGGGCGCGCAAGTCAATACGTCTTTGCTGAGCCATATCTTCCCGAACCCTTACAGCGCTGCCGCTCTTGAGCTCGCACGCGCAAACAAGATGGATTCGACTTGGCCGTGGGTTCTTGCTTCTATCAGCTGCCCTGTCATGTTGATCAAACAGGGCATCAACATCGTACAGCTCGTCAACGCGAGCAAGTGGCTGGCCGAGGGCGATGTTGCCGCGAGGCGAGCGAAGGGCTTGCCCAGGAAGAAGGCCAAGAGCACCTAGAAGCACCACGAAATGGTACTCGATACGGGCGCACCGCTGATCGTGGCACACCATGTCTGTCACCCAGGAATTTTCTTGAACAAGACGGAGTTTTTGACGCAGCGATGTGATCTAGAGAGCCGGGCGACCTGGCAACAGCCTCAAGCGGGTGATCGAAGGGGTGATATACTGTCGGCGGGGAAGATGTAAGCGGCCGGGCGAGGAGAGAAGCCGAATGTACGTCCGACTGCGTGCAATTACATCGCTGTTGTGGAAATGTGGAGGATGACGGGAGAGCAGGGAGGACTTTTCTTTCTCAGACTCGAAAGGACTCAGAACATAATGACATCGGTTGCTGCGGTAGCACTTGCCTGGCTGGGAAAGCTAAGGACAACTAAGGAGGAAGGACATGATCGACCGAGTGTCAGATTCAGGAGTCAGGAGTTTTATCGTTGTCTTTACTCGATCTCTTTCACACGTTAGACTAATCGAGGATTCATCTATCCAAGACCTCGGGCTGAGTGGCAGAAACACATTCTGGCCAGTCCAACAGGACATCACGCTGCACCCGTGCTAGAAATTGTTTGAAAGCTCCAAGCCCCAGTCAGATAGGTGATGTGGAGCCGAAGCAGGGTTTTAATATTACATTGAGCCCACGGCTTTTTCCAGGTTTCACGCTCTCCAAGACCGTTAGGCTCTACCGGTACCCGATCCGCCGGACATGGCCCCGACCATGACTGGCTCTTTCTGCTGGTCATCGCCGGTGCGTACCACCGTCGCGGCCGTCTCGGACGCCGGGCTCGTGTATCCGGTCCCGGAAGGACCGTCTTCTGTCTTGGCCAGGCCGTACCATCCCACGACCAGCACCCCGAGGATGCCTGTCACGCAGCTGAAGACGAGGGCCACGATTCCTCGTGCGGTGAATCTAGTTTCCCATGTGTCAGTCTATGTTGATAAGGAGAAAGGAGGCGGCGTTGGAAGCGCCTTGAAGCCAGCCTAGGAACGGCATACCCATCTGGAAGGCGTGCTGGCGGTGTGTTCTGCCCGCTCAGGTCTAGGAAGTCCTTGGTGTTTCCTGCGGCATTGCCGGCGGTCGGGACGTTGGCTGCCGCGCAGACGTCCAGGTGGTTCTGGGGGATGGACAGGGCCTTTTGGAGGTCTAGGGGCGCCTCAACAAAGGTTGCTATCAGACCTGATGTTACATGCCATTCGATGTGGCAGTGAAAAAGCCAGACGCCTGGGTTCAAGATGTTATTCGTCGTAGGTTCCAGAGAAGGGGGGAGGGGACGTCGGCGGTGTAAGGAGGCAATGCTTACCAGGGTTGTTCGCCCGGAAGCGCAGAACGATGTTTCCATTCGGCCACACAACAAGCGTATCGCGCCGCATGGGCACGGCGGGGAAGTCCGCCTCGGTGACGTTGGCGTCGGCGAAGGTGCCGCCCTCCTCGGGCGCGCGGTACAGGGCCTGGAAGTCGTGGCCGTGCAGGTGAAAGGGGTGACGACCCGGGTCGAGGTTGTTAACGACGACCTGGACGACGTCGCCGCGCTCGAGGACGAAGCTGTGCGTGTAGGCGCCATAGACCTCCGGGCTCGTGGCGGCGGCATCGCCGGCGGAGAGGGCGGTGTAGAGGGTAGGGACCTTGGGGGCTCTGTAGGTGATGTTGTTGAAGAAGGCGTAATTTGCGCCGTCGCCGAGGTTGTCCATGATCACGTCCAGCTCGACGGTTCTTGAAGGCTCGGGAAGGAGAGGTTGTTTATCGTAGGGAATGAGGGCCATGTCGTCGAAGGGGGCGAAAGTGTCGAGTGTTGCTGGCGGGCTGAGGGGTTTCGAGGCGTCGTAGACGAGCCAGCCTGTGACGTTATAGTTGAGGTCTGCGGGGAGCGTGTCGAAGAGGGACTGCTCTAGTTAGTTGAGGGTAGAGCACGAGGGTCGGCTCGGGTGCGGCTTACGGTGTCCATACTGCCGACAATCGCAAAGTTGGACATGGTGTCGTTCCGGGTCTTGACCAGGAAACTATACCTCTGGGCGGCGGAGATGTAAATCATGCTTGCCTCCGCCGGCTCCGTGTAGATGCCGTCAACTTCGACGATGGAGATGTTGTGGCCCTCAATCCAGACGTACTGGCCGGCGAAGGCGGCCATGTTGACCATACGGAAGAGATACGTCTTGCCGGGCTCAACAGGTACCGTCAGGTTCTGCGTGTCGTTCATGAGGGCGGCCTGCGGGACGGGCTCGGCGCCGGTGGGGTTGCCCTTGCCCATGAAGACTGGGATGAGGTCGGCCATCTGGTCATGGTACCAGTCAGACAGGGACACGATGATTTCTTCGTCGTATTGGTCCTTGAACGGGGAGTCTGGGTCGTGGATAATGAGCGGTGCTCTAAGGCCGTCTGGATACTGGCTTTGGGTGTGGGAGTGATACCAGTATGTCCCTGGCTGATTGATCTACGAAAGGTTAGAGAAGCTTTACGTGACTCCCTTCTTTTTGAGATTTTGCTCACAGTAAAGTTGTACGTGAATGACGAGCCCGGCGGAATGGCGCACTGGCTGACTTGCGCCGGCCCGTCCATGTGAGTCGAGCCATTCATGTACAAGCCGTGGAAGTGAAGGGACGTCGACTGGTTGCCCAGATCGTTGTGGACGTTAATGAGAACGGTGTCCCCGACGTTGGCATCAATCCGAGGATTCGGCCAATGTCCATTGATGCCGATTGTTGGGCGGTCGAAGGCGCCATCTGGGTTTGCTGTTACCCAGCCGATGTTGAAGTCGTGCGAGACCGTGGCGGCGCAGGCGCTCCTCGCGAGGGCGGAAATGAGAGTCAAAAGAACTGTATTGCCTGCCATTGTTGCGCGGTCCATCATGGATTTGAGAAGACGGCCAGCGGAAGAAGAGTCTCTGAGTGACACGGCCACGTCTTTGTTTATCCTGTCAGATATTGACTCACGAGATGAGAAGTACCTCAGCGAGGACTACACTCGAGGGAAATGAACTTCTTTGACTTTGGTGCACTCGATCAAACGGCAACTTCTAGCGAGGGGGCCATGCTCGCCACGCTCGCCGGGGTAGCCTTCTCCCCCCCAAGACATCTTATCAATCTGATCTCCTAAAGGCCCCGACACACCACCCGTTCCAGCTCCTAGTGTAGAACTGGAGAGGGGAGGTGGGTGGGTGGACTGATTCAGTTCAAGGCAAAACATCTTATCAGATGCAACGAAAGCAAACCGATGCTGCCACTAGCACAAGCTCAGTCAGACTCTCTTCTCTCGCATGGATGGTGTTTGTCCTCCCACACTTTTCGAACCGAGTAGAACTCGGCCACCAGACTCACTAGCCCGCCGGGTTTTCGGCACCAAGTGATGGTAGGAAGGGAGGGAGGGGCGGGGTGCTTCTGCGTCAGGAGATCGGCTAACTGGGGTCCCCTACACCCAAGAAAAAGCTTGTCTCTCCGCGCTAATGTAGCCCGGGTCTCGCCTAGCCATCTTCATGTGTCCCAAGGTGGGCAAAAGATGGGCTGCTCAAGGGAGGGTCTTGAATTCTTGTCCACTGGTGCCGAAGGCTTTTTGGGCGTTTGCTCCTTGGCTTTGCCAGTTTTCCTTGCTCAACGAGCTGTCATCCAAGACTCGAGATGAACGATTCAGGGATCGAACTCTGGCTGTATAGACCTCGAGGATGTGGTCGAAATTGCTCTGCTACCACGTCGTTTTCCCGAGCGGGCAATGTGCCTCAGAAGCTTGATGAGAACCAAGAAAGCACGACGGTTGGTTCTCCGTAAAGGTTGCTTCCAAATCCCTCAACCCACCAGAGGGATCGGCGGCGATCACAGTAATGTCGAAGGAACTCCGCCATCGTCGAAGCCAAGTGAGTAGGCGATGGCGTTACGAGTAATGGCCCCAACAAGCTGAACAAAGTGGTTCGATGGGATCCGTACAAGCCTACCTTGGCCCGATCACGAAAACTAGAATCCGCCGGTGGCTTGTCGTCAGTATCTCTCGTCCAGTCGGGCTACACCACCCACAGCTGCCCTGCATAACACCAGCCAACGGCGTGCATTGGAAACTGTCCTCTGTTGATCTCTGGGCTTTGACGAAGACTCAGTTGTTTCGGTGACGGTTCCCATGTTATCGTCCAACAACACCAGGAAAACTTGGTAAACCCGACACATATCGTCCCATAACAACTGTCAGAAACCACGGGCCCCTCGGCACCCAGAGCATCAACCGCATCCATCAACCTTTTGTTGCGTCAAAACTCTCAAGGGGTCGTGCAATATCGCCAGTACAGAAGTGCCTCGCCCATCCTTGTTCCGTTCTGAGATCTTTCACCTTCGACCCGCGCTAAGCAGGTCGAACCGGTCTAGGAATGTAACATTTCCCACGCAGACCAACCCACCACGAAGCGAGCAACAACAACCGGCCCGTACTAAAATTATTTGGAAAAAGCTTGTCGTGAGGAATGGGTCTAGTCAAATGCAACCGTGAGACTCTGGTCGGCGACGGTCATTGGCTCCAGCGCCTAGAACTTGCACCACCTCTGACCCGTGTCCTCGCCTCATATTTCCGTCTCGGCTGCTGCTCTTGTGTCACCTTGAAGCTTGGCCACAACTCAGTCAATGCCCTCGTCATTAATGCAGGGTATCAGACACGGTCTGCTGATTATCAAGATATGCCGGCTTTCTCTAATTTGTTCTGGACCGCTAGCGCACCGCCATCGGGCCCTCATCTCTGTGCCACCAGACAGATACCCTGACCTAACGATTATCTGATGTAATTTATCAGATCAAGCTGTTCTCGCCATCTGTGTCAAACAAAACTTTCCCACCTGCTTGCCCCTTTCTCTCTGGCCTTAAACCGTGACGCACATCGTCTTTCACTTACCCTCTTCCAACGCTCCGCAATGGCTGTCGACGTCTTCTCCGTACCGGTATTTCTCGTGGTCTTCAGAGAGTCTTTGGAGACGGTCATAATCGTCTCAGTCCTGCTCGCTTTTCTCAAGCAGACACTCGACGGGCCAAACAGAGATTTGGCCGTGTACAAATCCCTGCGTAAACAGGTAACAGCTTCGCTCCCATCTTCACATTAGAATTGCTGCTGATACTCCTGCCGCAGGTCTGGCTCGGTACGGGCATCGGCTTCCTGATATGCCTGGTCGCCGCGGGCGCCGTCATCGGCGTCTTCTACAAGCTCGGCCGTGACAGCTGGGAAGCCCACGAGCTGTACTACGAAGGCGCCTTCTCCCTTGTTGCCGCCATCATTATCACAATCATGGGCGCCGCCCTGCTCCGCATCGGCAAGATGCAGGAGAAGTGGCGTGTCAAGCTCTCAAAGGCCATGGAGACCCCCATTAAGACCGGTACCAACCGGGGATGGTTGAAGCACTTCGCCGAGAAGTATGCCATGTTCATCCTCCCTTTCATCACCGTTCTCCGGGAGGGTATCGAGGCCATCGTTTTCGTCGCCGGTGTCTCCTTCTCCGCACCTGCGACTGCCGTGCCGCTCCCAGCTGTTGTCGGTTTGATCGTCGGCGCTCTGGTCGGTTATGTCTTGTACAAGTAAGTGCTCTACGCCCAGTGACAGGCGATTATCCCGCTGATCCTCGCAAAGGGGTGGGTCTACGGCCAAGCTGCAAGTCTTCCTTGTCGTCTCAACGTGCCTTCTGTACCTTGTCGCAGCCGGCCTCTTCTCTAGAGCGGTCTGGGATTTCGAACAGCAAGAGTGGAACAATGTCGTCGGCGGTGACGCTGCGGAGCTCGGGAACGGACCGGGCTCATATGACATTGACAAGAGCGTCTGGCACGTCAACGTAAGTTTTCTATCTTGAAAGTATCGTGTGTTCGCGTACTGATTTTCTGCAAGTGTTGCAGCCCCGAGCTGAACGGCGGCGGCGGTTGGGGCATCTTCAACGCCGTCTTCGGTTGGACAAACTCCGCGACGTACGGCTCCGTCATTGCCTATAACGTCTACTGGATCTTCGTTATCGCATGCTTCTTCGTCATGAGATTCCGCGAGACTAAAGGGCACTGGCCGCTGACGAAACCGAAAGTCTCTCAGAATGGTGATAGGCGCGTTTCTGATGATCTCAGCGGGAGTGAGGAACAGTCCAGAACGTCCGAAAAAGACAAGGGTGCAGCCACTACAAAGACCGTCACTGCTTCTTCTTAACCCGCTCCATGACACCCGAATCTTCCCGCAACCACAGCTTGTCCTTTGCCCTTGTACATCTATCTTATTAACAGCGTCGAGATGCCGTACTTGGTTGTCAGTTTCTTGTATGATGGGAGATGAGGCAAATGGCCCAGCTCAGCCGAGGGAGCGCTCCAGGCAAGAGTGTGTAGCATATTAACAAAGCTGCTTTCTAGTAGCTGCGGTTGAATTCCTCGTTGCTTGGAAGACCCCTCATCTGCCAGGGAGAGTCAAGCAAAGCGTCTGCTACCTATGCGAGCACCCCTCTCTTGTGACATGTAAAGTAGATGACTGGCTTCGAATTATCAGTGTTAGCCATTGAATGAGGCCAAGTAGATCACGGGGAATCATCGTTGAAGTATGGTGGGGGTGGGCGAATGGTTGCATGGTATCAATATCATGTCGTACGAGATAGGTTCTCCAGCCCTGTCCTCAGTTTTCTTGGTAATTTCGACAGTCACTGCGGCACCAATAGTAGAGAAAAGGCTTCTAGGGAACCGAAGAGATGATGTCGTGAATTTTCATTCTCATTCTATCAATATTCGGGGGTCCAATCCCAGTTGTTGGCGGTAAATAGCTTGCGCGCCACCTTGTCAGCATACATGTTACCCTCATATCGCAGACGCTGATCGCTTGCTAAGCCTCTGGTGAACTCGAACTTCTTCTCTGCATTGTCTAAGCTCGCAACTCCGTCATCATCAGGAAACCAGGAGGCCGATACTCGGTTATTTTTCCAATCGACTTGGGATATCGAAAGGACGGTTGACGACAGCATAGACCTAATGTACTCCACTATCGGCTCGAGACGAGTTCGAATGCCACAGTTGGTGTGGTGTTTGTCGATTTGATAGCCCGGTACCTGCTTCAAAATGGCCAGAATTTCCTCTATGTCGATGACTGAAGAGTCTGGGATGTTGTCATAAGAGCTGGGCCCGAAGTCGACAATACCTATCAACTCTTTGCTCGTGAAGAACTTGAGCATCTGGCCCAGCTGAAATGAGTCACAGGCGGAGCTTGAGTCGTATCCAAGTTTACATTGCCTCTCGCGGGAGGAATATAGGGCAATGAAATGGCGATGAACTGAGGCAATGGTGTTCAAAACACACTCTCGGCGGTACTGTAGTTCTCCTGAACGAGGTCAGCATGTCGTTGGGGTTCGGTGAGGGCTTAGTTACTCACGCTCTAAGCCGTCCGGCAGATGCCACCATAGCTCAGTACGTGAGAACTCGTCGAGAGACAAGGCACTCCATCGGACAGAGCCACGAAGAATCAACTCTCGTGTGTAGTTGTGGAGCCGGGGCGGCTGCTCCAACAGCCAGGCAACGAGAATCTTCTGTCTTAGCAGATTCTCGACGTCTAGGGTTTTCTTTTGCGGGCCTGCTCGCGCCGCTCTGGCACTCGTCAAGGGCCACTTGAACTTGAGCTCGATACTAAGATATCTTGAGACCAAGGACCGACAATCAAAGCGATCCGCCAAGATGGCTAGAGTTGTCACATGGAGCATATTGACAGTCGTGAATTGTATCTGCTTCCCGTGCATGATCCTCATCAAGTCCTCAAAGACCTTCTCCCGGCCGATAGACCTCGTAGCTTCGTCATCATCAACGATGGTGATCCATGGTAGATCCCCAGGATCTACTTCAGCCAGCTTGAGCTTCTCAGCAGCCAAGCGGGCGAGCGTCTCTTCGACGTTACTCGCCTCGGAGAACTGCTTGTTGCCGAGAAGGTTCTCAAAATACCGGGAATGCCTCTTCAAAACGGAAAGCTTGACGCGATAGGCGACTCTGATGCTTGGGCTCAGGTTGGGCTGGGGAATGCGTGGGGCGCCGATTTTCTTGCTGGCAGCTAGCCACGTCTTCCGAGCGGCGGCTAAGGTCTCTCTAGACGTCTCGAATGTGACGTCCAAGACGATGTCTCCATCGTCACTTATGAACACAACGGGAAAAGACTGGCCCGAGGACGGATCCGATGTGTCATCCTGTACTGGTGCCGAGTCTTCCATCGTAAGACAGCGCCGCAGGGGTCGGGAGTCTCTGCCGCAGCTCAAAGGGTGTCATGAAGAGTGAGAAAACAGTCGGCCATCGCTCGGCTCGGAGGACAAACCAATAGCGAGAATCTTTGACCATGAAAAGTCGTCACGGAGTCACGGATGTAACTGAATGTCTACATGTCATTCGCCTCTCGGAAGTCGCAGATGCTGGTGCATCTGCCTGCCCGATGCCACGGTAGTGGGTCTGAGACTGTGTGTATTTTCTGGCGGGAGCCGTGTTTGACACAGTCCCTGCTTTTGGTGCTGATTAGATAAGGGAGTCCCGAAGCCGTCGGCGGATGGCAGGTGTCGGCCCCCGCCACTTACACGGAGTACAATGTACATGGCTTAACCCGAATCCAAGGGTGGCCTGCGGGATTGGCTGCAGCTAAGGGTGGTGATTCCCCCTAAAGACGACCGCGGCGAGCAGCTGGCAGGGCACGGAATGGAAACCTCCACGGTCAGTGCCTGTCCCTCCCGTCGTTCCTTTCCAGGTCCGTCTCATTACGTCGCTGGGTCCATCCATGATCCAACCGAGGCCAACCGTGTGCCTTGGCCGAACTCAATCCTCCCAATCCCACTGTGTCTAGACCAAGCAATTGACCAGAAGCAAACACAAGCATTGTCCAGCGCCACCTACGACTCGTCTCCCGTTCTCCGGTTCTCCTGACCTTCACTTTTCACTGGCGCGACGATACTTCAACAGCGTTGCGGCAGCTTCCTGCCAATGCCTCGCCGTCGCCGACGCAACAGCTGACGACCCTCCCCCTCCTTTTGCATCCTTGACGAAAGCCACGAGATTCCACCTTCGGTCCATCGTAAGCCGCCGCCCCAGTTTGACGAGCTGAAGCCCATGGCTTTCGCCAGCAGGAAGGCCGTCCTATCTGAGCTGCTGCAGTGCCGGTGACGCTCCTGACGTCTCTGTCCGAATCTCGCTCGTTCCCCAAAACAATGCTAGCTTTTACACGCTGTCCAACGCGACAAGTAGCGCACCGCCATGGAACCATTCGTGGTTTTGCAACTCCAGCCGTCCGGCCTATTCGTTCGTGCTTAATCGCAAACACCCGAAAACCCGACGACAAGCCCACCTCTTTCACGGTCCCCATACCTGCGTCGCGGCGAGACTACACCTCCCAGAGTCCTGTCATCCGATGGCCTGCGACCCGGCTTTATAGGCTGTCCAAAAGCCAACGACGATGTTTGCTGGATGGCACCGAATCACCGAGTCTCGGAAATCGGCGATTCTTCCACAACTACTTTGTCACCCACCTTCCATCGTCCTCGTTACATCCAGATTCCCGGATGTCAGCTGGGCCTGGACACAAATTGCCCCGCGATGCCTCAACCCCCCACACTCAGACGCCTGGGTCTTCGCCAGTCGCTGCAGCCCTAAACATGCCTAGCCGGGACCTCACCGTGGTCCGAATCCCGCTCAAGAGAGCCAAGCATCACTTCGGAGTTGCTTCGTCCAGGGGGCAACGCTCGTACAACGAGGATACAAACCAGGCTGGCACCATTAGCGTGCCAGCCTTTGCCAAGCGAGCTCCCATCAGTCTTCAGAGAAGGCCGATCCAGAAGCCCAATGAGGCAACGTCTGCTGACAGCGCACTCGGTGACCCCCAGGTTTTCTACTTTGGCATCTTTGACGGTCATGGTGGGACCCAATGCGCCGAGTTCTTGCGGGATGAACTACATGGATACATCGAGCAAGCCTCCGCAGACTTTGGACTTCAGAGCAGCCTGAAGACAAGCCGGCAAGAGACGGGCCGCAAGGACGAAGACCCTGAGAGATCCGAAGAGCTCTTCATGAAAACTGAAGAGGAGGTCAAGGATGAGATCCTGGTGCCCGAGCAAGACAGGCATGGCGTCTTGAAGAACCCTGAGAGAAAAGAGCCTTTAAAAGGAGTCGATCCAGTCTCGGCCAAGGTAGATGACATCCCCAAGGCCGTCAAGCTGGAGAAAGACCTGGTGGAAGAGTACCGGCAGACCGTTGGCGGGTACTTTAGGCGTTTCAATCCCGAGTACTTCAAGCTTTCTGAAGACAAGAAAGAGAGCGACAGCGACGAGCCTCTAGTTACGGTGGAGTCGGTTCTCATGTACGCCTTTCTTAGAGCAGACTTGGACTTCATTTCTGCTCAGGCTCGTAAGCCCGACCCCGACGACCCGCAAGCGAACGACCGTCCTGTAAACAATGACGAAATCCTCGGGGTGCCGCATAAACCGCCATCCGGGCACGGAATCGGGGGTCTTTCACGGTTCAAGGGCGGATCGACGGCATCCATAGCTCTCATCTCAACACCCACGCCAGCGCCCTTCTGGCATCCTAATGCGCAATCCACCTTGATCGTTGCGCATGTTGGCGACACACGCATTCTTCTCTGCCAAACAATGACCGGTCTTGCACAGCCCCTTACGTCGGACCACCATCCAACCACGCCCACCGAAAGCCGCCGCCTTCGGCGGTATGCACCGGCTGGATCCATGGTCTCGGCAGACAGCTTCGGCGAGGATCGCATCGCAGGACTCGCCAACAGCCGCGCGTTCGGCGACATGCGAAGCAAGCGCATCGGCGTGTCGGCCGAGCCGGAAATCACCCGGGTGGAGATTGGCCCGGCCGAGTACTCGTTCCTGGTCCTCATGAGCGACGGCATCTCGGGCACGCTCAGCGATCAAGAGATTGTCGACGTGATCAAGGAGGCCAGGACGCCCGAGGAGGGCGCCAAGGACGTGGTCAACTACGCCACCGAGGTCTCCCACGACGGCGACAACGCTACGTGTCTGGTCGTCCGGCTTGGTGGTTGGGAGCGCCGGTCCGAGGGCGGCGTCGGCAGCCTCGGGACCAAGGAGATTCGCGACAAGAGGAGGACGGAGGCGTTGGATCCCCGGCGAGGCAAGCAGTGATCCGGTGGTGTGGACATATTTGCATTCTAGATTTCAAGGGAGGGAGGAGGGAGGGCACCGTTACTACAACTATCATCTCTTCAGGAGTTGGGGACTGTTTTGATATTAGCAAAGGGGGGGGGGGGGGGGGGGGGGGGGGATGGTCTGGTCTATGTAAGCATCGGCGGGAGGGATCGTCTTCACAAGATTAACAACAAAAAACAAACACGGGTCATATGAAGGGAAATTATCACATCAGATATAACCATGCAGTTCATGCTTTGTGTGCTTCTACGCACTGACCTAGGGAATCCGTCCCAGTCTCGTGAAGCCCAAATGGATTCAAGTAAACCTTCCGTGCCGACCCAAACCGTTTCCGTGTTTCCCCAAGGACTCCAGCCCGTATCCCTCAGCCAAATCGTCAAACTGTTCGCATCGTTTGTTGCGGAATCCCGTACTCGTCTAGTAGCGGTGCTGGCCTGGATACTGGCCCCAGCCGCCCTGCTGATGATGAGGAGGGGGCGGTTGGTGGTGATGAGGGGGGTACTGGGGTTGCGGCGGTCCACCGTATCCAGGACCACCGTAAGCGGGCGCGCCGCCGTAGCCGGGACCGCCGTAACCTTGCGGGGGCTGCGGATGACCCCACTGACCGGCGGGCGGGGGAGGCGGCTGGTGGCCATAGCCTTGTGGTTCGGGCTGGCTGTAGTAGCTTGAGGCGTGACCTTGGGATTGGGAGGCCGAGTAGTGGTGGTCGCTTCCTCCCTGGCTCTCGTTATATCCGTAATCCGGTCGCGACGGAGGAAGCGGGGAGCTCGACAGAGGCTTCGTGTCATCGCCCTCCATGGAGCTCAGATCACGCGTGCGAATCTGGTTCCAAAGTGAACCCTGCACCTTGCCATGTCCCAGCTCACCAAAGCTGTCGAAGGCCCCGTGGGAGTGGGTATGACCGGGGCCACCGACACTCTTCGTGCCGTCGCCGCCAGTGAGAATATGGTTCTTGCCAGCCTTGACCGACTCGGATGAGAGCAGGTGAGACAACTCGTGCTTGTGGGAACTCTCGTTTACCCACTTGCGGACCGTCTCGAACATGTCCCTCTGAATCTGGATTCTGTCGTCGCGGGCTGCCGGGTGGTGGAAAGCACGGAGGACGTCGTTGACAACCTCATCGACGGGTACTCCAGGGTTCTCCCAAGCATAAAGAATGCGCCTAAAATCATGTCAGCTTGACCTTGAGAGACAAAGTCCACACACTGTTGACTTACGGGACCACATATTGTAGAATTGTCGCCGCAACTCTGCCCGCGCACGAGTTCAAGATGTTGGTGAAGTGATCCTTTGACAGCATAGAGTGGGTAGGGTCATCACAACTAGGGTTCTTCCAGGGCTCCAGCTGAGAGTTGGAGCTGGCAGTGATGACAGTTGAGGAACCATCCTTGAGGACCTTGGAGACCTGCGTGATGATTGGCCTGACAAACGGCGCCAACAACCCCAGAATGAACGCAGTCAATGTCTCACTGATGTGGTCCAAGAGCTTCTCCAAGCCAGGAATCTTTGAGATGAGGTTGCTGATAGACTTGACAATCTTGTCTCGGAACTGCAGGATGGGGTAAATCTTCCGGGCAGTCTCGACAGGGTCGAAGTTGGTGCTCATGCCGGGTACCTGGTTTGCGCTATCGCGGCTGAGGTCTCCACGGCTGAGGTCGCCGCCTGAGCGGGTGTTCTGCTGTTCCTGCGCAGCCGATCTGGCTTGCAAGTCGCGGGCCTGACCGGCCAGGTCACCACCAATGCCCGGGAGCTGGCTGACAAGAGAAATGAAATCATTGGGCTTCGAGGAGCCGAGTCCCAGAAAGCCACGAGAACCAGTGCTGCCACCAGTGATGTTCGCCGTCATGCCCTCGGCGTTCTTGAGAGCGACGTTCATTTCATCCACCTCGGATTGGGTGAAGTGGTCGGTAGCCTCGCCGAGGACAGAATGCAGGAAATCAACAGCACCGAAGGTTCCGGTGACGAGGGGGAAGACTCGGCGGCCGTTGAGGTTGATCTCGGTGGCAGCACCACAGTGGGGATAGACCTCATGGTAGCCCAGCTCTCGCAGAGCAAGCTCACAGTAGTTGCTGTGTGCGCTGAAGTCCTCCATGCAGTGAAGGGCCTGTCCGAGACAGCGCAGTGCCTCGCAAAGGTCGGCCTCCTTTCCTGAGCCACGCGAACCGCTCGTGTACACCCTGCCGAAGTGAATGCTGCGGGCAAAGCTGAAGCGCAAGTAGCCAGCGCTGGTCGCCCAGCCACCAGATTCATTGGCGATGTAGTTTTTCATACCAGTGCGGGGATCGATCTGAGTTTCGACAGGGTCGACGGGACCACGAAGACGAGGGTCGAATTTGCGCGCGTCCATGCCATCGGCGTAGCCCAGGGGGTTGTCGATGTGCTCTTCAGGACGGTAGACGCCCAGGCGCTCCTCGGTTACCTCGAACTCTTCTGTCGCATATCCGAAGGCCATGAAAGAAAGAACCCAAACCTATCAAAACAGTCAGGACGAGCGCGGCGCATCGATTTCTGCTATAGGAAAAGGTACGAACCAGAATTCTAATGGTGGGGGCGTTCACTCCCTTCAAGCTGCCGACATCGACGGCCTGGGAGTAGTCGCGAAGCCAGTTTCCAAAATAGACACGAGACACCAGCATGGAGGTCCACTTCTTGCCGTGCAAGAATGCGATGGTCTTGAGCATATCCTCGATATCTGTGCGCAAACATGTCAGTGAGCCGTGGGCGTAAGCAGGGGAACAGCGGATCGCGCACCTCCATGACGCCAGTTGTGACCCTCGACCTGGCGATCGCAATGCGTTAGTATGCGAAACGGAGTGGTATTGGACGGTTTCTACCGGGACGTCAAGTTACCTGAGCAATGGAGGGGATGTTACCAGCACCAAAGGCGGCGGCGCGACCTGGTAGAAGCACGAGGAGCAGACAGAAGGCGAGGAGGATGGAACCTCTCCCGAGACCGGATGACGCCATGGTTCAGGGTCGCGGGAGGCTCGGAAGTTAAGTCCAGAAATCGGTAAAGACTGGATGTGAAATTCAGTCGCGTTGTTGCGTCGGGTGTTCGGGGAGCAATGGAGGGGTTGCTTAAAATGTTTGGGTCCACGAGGTCAGGAATCAGCCTTGGAGGGGTAAAGATGAGTGAGAGAAGAGCGAGGTGCGTTGAGGTGAGCGGGAAGGTTCAAGTTCGGCAAGACGAGGTAAGCTTCGAAAGCAGTCACCTAAGGTGATGTAAGGCACGCAGGATAAGGTAGGGCAAGGCAGGTTGAGCCGAAGAGGAGGATTGGGGTCAAGTGAGAGAAAAGAGAGAGAGAGAGAGCCAGAGCTGGAATGGGCCAGCTGAATGACTTAGAAGCTTGCGCAAACTTACGAATTACATAGTGCAATCCAGCACCTTCATGTCTCGGCGCCATCCACCTTACGTAGTACTTGGGCGGCAAAGACGTGCCGCGCAAAGACTTTGAAGGCTTGGGACGCACACCTGGGGCTGGAGGGAGTATTCCGAGATAATGTGCAAGGCGTGTGCGGGGCAAAGATGTTATCATGGGATACTAACTGGCTGCCCCGCCACATGTTGGGATCACTGCTGACGACACCTCTGGCTCCCGTGCCCTAGGGTGACGGGGAACTGCTCACCTCTGGAGAGAAGTAACCCCCAGAGAGCCGTCAGCTTGGCTGTGAGCATGTGAGCAGGACCATTTCTCCTTTGTTGCCTTGCGTCACATGTGTTCCATTCCGACCTACACTGAGGTTACAACTGCGATGGGTTGCACACACGCAAACACACGAGTAGGCGAACTTGCATCCTTCTGGATCAGCCTACCTTGTCATACAGGGCAAACCAGGCCCATTGCCGGAATGTGCCCGGCAAGGTCGCGTTGGGGGCTTGAACGAGCATTGATTGCCCCCAGAAAGGCCCCTCCATCATCTACGTCGATTTTACTTTTTGATTGGCTTAAAGCAAGCTAGCTCGGACAGAGCATGGCGGCAGAGCCGTCTGTTTGGTTCATGGAAGCTGCAAACGTACTGCAGAGTTTCCCGAGCTACCTATCTGGAGAGAGCTTTTTATTTTATTTTTTTAAAGGTAAAGGAGGTAGAGAGTACCTTGCGCTGGCGACATCAGATGCGCAGGAAACTTTGAATTACCTTAATTGGCACCTAGGCGGCCTGACGCCCTGCCCCACCTCTCCGTGCGCTGAGCTCAGCGCAACCGCGCCCGCGAATGCCCTCTAAAGCAAGCCCCCCAAACACTGAACACTCAAAATTCCCCCCCATCTGAAAGCGCCCAGACTCTTGCCCATTAAGCGCGGTACTGGACAGGGTGGGGCCCGGCTGGTAGGGCAGGCGCAAGGAAGCAGAACCCCGCAATTGGCCGAAGCGCTCCGATCAAGTACACGGTACCCGGCCCAAACGCCATGCGTCCCTGACTGACTTCAGGCTTGTCCCCAGCACCACCGCCAGCCCCGACAAGATGATCACACATGTTTGTACCACAAAGTTGGTCCAGCCGCCGTGTTCGTTTCCTCGTCCATTTTTATTCGATTTCCCAAAGTTGGGCGCGACTTAACTTTGAGGTTGACAGCTGGACACATGAGTGCGGGGGTTTAATACTGTGATGTACTGGGTGGTCGGCTGGGTAGAGACCCTGCAATTTGCTGCTGTCTTCCATGCGTGATGTGAAGGTAGAGAGGCCCTGACTAAGCAATAAAAAGGCAATTTTCGTGGTCGCAAAATGGGGACGAATTCAACGCGTGGCTCATCAGCCACACGATGCAAAGCCACTGTCTCCAGTCGGCGTTTTCAGCTGGCATCATCGTGTCGTGGGGTCGAGACACATCGTGCGTGTAATTGACTTGGTCGAGTACGTACTTAAAAGCAGTTTCGATATGGCTCATGCGTCGACATGCGAGCCGCAGTGCAAAGACTCCCATTAACTCGACCTCGGGCTCTCGACCCCAACAATGCTCACTGTCACAGACCGTCGCTGCTGCCAACAGGCGCCACTGTGCCGGCCATCTTGGTCTTGGGTCAATGGGGGTTCACGGCCTATTTGCCGGAGGTGCTAAGACGTTGGGAGGACGTGAGTCCATTCCCGATCTTATCTAAAGCGTTCCAAGACGTGCCCCTCGTTTCCAAGCCACGAGAAACCCAGTCGATCTGGAGAAACAAACATTGGGCACGCCGTCCCTCGGCATACAGTACACCGCATTTTACACAGCTCACCCACCATTCCACGCGAATGCTCGCTGGCATCCATTAACACGATAGAAACAGCCACCTCGCGAGAAGCAATCCATCACACCACCAGCATCGGAGGAAAAGGATCCTCTGCACAGACCTGGCAGCCGGGAGACGATCCAGAAGGGCCGCCAGCCGACGGCATTAGTTAGATTGGCCTGACATACTGCCCTGGGCCTGGGATGTTTTGCCTCGGTGATTGTCGCGGACTTTCCACGGGGGTTAGTGGGTGTCTATGTAGCGTCGCTATCCCCGTCTCCCATTTCCCTCCCGTCTCAAACTGCCATGCAACCTTTTTCTTTTTTTTCGCCTTCTGGATTTGCCGGACTCTGCCCAATGCCCATTACCGTTTCTGGAATTCCCCTTGTCTCTGACTCTCGGTATGGTTGCCTGTCGACTCGAGTTTACTTTGCACTTGCTTACCTCAGTGACAAGCTCTCGCCTACCCCTACCGATGCCTAGGAATAGTACGCTCCCACTGCTTCCGCGTCCACCAACAAACCAAATCCCCTAAATCCCCGTCCCTACTCAGTCTTCCGTACCAGACCGTCCCAGCCTAAGGCCTGGGTCAAGGAGTTCCCACACCTCCCTCCTATCCTGACTCCCGTCGCGCACCCATCCCGTCACTCTTTGCCCGTTCTGGGACGTGTTCGAATGGTCGCTGGGCTGAGGGAGGTGCAATCTCGGGGTTAGTATCCATCCAAAGAAATCACCACACAGTGTTGACAGTGTAAACCCTGGAAAAAAACGGGTGAGGGTGGTCGACCGGTGGAACCACAAATCGGCTGTCCAAGCTTCCGCCAGGTCCCATTCTGTGCCAAAGTAACGCCACCGCGCTGTAATTTTTTTTTGTCCTAGAGAGATTAAACTAGTCGCGTACGAGTACGGCCTATGGTAGGAAAGAGCTTCCCCTTGGCCTACTCCCAACTCCTTCCCGCCCCATCCCCAAATCAAACACCCCCTAAATTAATTCCACGACCCGTCTCCGTCTCTCTCACCACCCTCCACTGTTCCACCGAGCCTCAGTCACATCGCCCCGGCCTCTCCTCCAAGTTTCCCTCCCGGCCCTCCCGGCTTTTGGCTCATTTTCCCTCACTCACGGATAGATCGCCTGCTTTTGCCTACCTTACCTTATCTTAATACTACCTCCGTGCCACCTCCTCACACCGACCTTCTCTCTCCCACTCTCTTGATAGGGCCTGCAATTGCGACTGCAACTCTTGCTGCGACACTACCCGTCCACTCCCTTTGTTGTTATTCAACTTCTTTATCTTGCCCACTTGGGACTTGGTCGCCGAACACTCAAAGCGACTACACACCGATACAGCCCATCCGATTCGTTCCCACCTCGACCGTCTACAACTGCAGACAATCTGCCAATTCCTTAGCAATATGCCGTCGCGAACTCTTCCTACATTCACTCGCGCCGAGGTTGAGGCTCACAACAACAAGAAGTCCTGTTACGTAACCATCGGCGCAAACGTCTACGACGTGACCGACTTCGCCCAAGATCACCCTGGTGGCGCCGACTTGGTCCTTGAGTACGCTGGCAAGGACGTTGAGGCAATCCTGCGCGATCCCACCTCCCACCCCCACTCTGAGGCGGCGTACGAGGTTCTCGATGACTCCTTGGTCGGATTCGTTATCAACCAGAAGACGGTTAACGGATCAGTCCGCAAGGTCAACGGAATAGCGAATGACAAGGTGAATGGGCATGCGAACGGGAACGGTAACGCCAACGGCAACATCAACGGCAACGGCAACGCCAACGGCACGGTCAAGGCTGAAAACGAGGGAGTCAAAATGAACGAGCACGGCGAACTCTGGGACGGCGAGCGTTGGGTTCACCCCCGGACCGGTATGGCCAGTGAGGAGGATTTGAGCAAGGAGACGGATTACACCACCGACTACAAGAAGCACAAGTTCCTCGACTTGAGCCGCCCTCTCTTTCCCCAGATTTGGTACGGCGGCTTCAGCAAGGAATTCTATCTCGACCAAGTTCACCGCCCTAGACACTACAAGGGTGGTGAGTCTGCGCCTCTGTTTGGCAACTTCCTGGAGCCTCTGTCCAAGACGCCCTGGTGGGTTGTCCCGGTTGCGTGGCTTCCTCCTGTGGCCTACGGCCTTTACCTTGCTAGAGACGGCATGGAAAGCACCACGCAGGAGTTCCTTTACTTCGGCCTTGGACTTTTCCTCTGGACTCTGATTGAGTACATTTTGCACCGCTTTCTGTTCCATCTTGACCAGTATGTTACCCCGCGCTTGCGATGGATCGCTTGCGAGAAGAGTTGCAAGGCTAACAGAACCCTAGATGGCTTCCTGACAACAGAGTTGGCATCACGGCGCACTTTCTCCTCCACGGTATCCACCACTACCTCCCCATGGACAAGTACCGCCTGGTCATGCCCCCGACGTTGTTCGTCGTCCTTGCCACGCCATTCTACAAGCTCGCGCACTGGGTGTTCTCGTACAGCTGGCACGCCGCTACGGCTGTCTTCTGCGGAGGCATCTTCGGCTACATCTGCTACGATCTTACGCATTACTTCCTCCACCACCAGAACCTGCCTCTCTGGTACAAAGAACTCAAGAAGTACCACCTCCAGCACCACTTTCTCGACTACGAGCTCGGTTTCGGCGTCACCAGCCGGTTCTGGGACAGCGTCTTTGGCACGGAACTGCCTCCCATCGTGAAGGCTAACTAATTCCCGCCCACTCAAGCCACACCACCACTACCACCACAACAATAACATACACCTTGTCATGATGACGACTTTTGGGGCCTATTTTCTAATGCCTGATGGAGCAGTGCCTGCTCTTCTTCACGATCACTTTGCCCCCCTTGTATATACGCTTTAGGATTACTTTAACGCTGTAATGGGTTGGTATTGAGGGCGTTCTTGGGAGATGGCTCAAGATGAGCCCTTGCGTATTACAGCGCCCCAGCCAGCTGTGATGCGGCTGGGAAGAGCCGCCATGGTCTCATGGCAGGCTGTTTTAGTACAGAGTATTTTGAATGATACCACACACACCGAGATTATGCCATAAAAGTAATCAGACTGCACGTTCATTCTCCCTCGCCCGTGACCGTTGCAGGTGACGAGTTTGATGTGTGTCCATGGTGAGGATCATAGCTTGACCTCAGATCTTATGGATAGCTAGGGAACGAATGGAGTAACTTGCCCGACGCCATGGGCGCATCCGAACAACAGACCGTTGCAGCAGACGTCGTTCACGGCCGGTCGTAAAGGGGGTCTGGTCGGGCCTTCAGTTGGAAGTCAGTTTTGGCATATTCGCAATGCTGCACCCTTCGCTCCTACCCTTGGGACAGATCTCTGGGTCACGTGGTCAATCGGTCTGATGTTGAATGCTCTGCACATAGTAGGTTTCCCATGGTGGCTCGAACGTACGAAAGTTCAAATGCAACTGTGGCGTGCCTGGAACTTGCCCGTCTGAGTCAGCTTTACACTCACCTCGCATTAGGTAAGGCACGCTCTTTCCCGCGGTCGCGGCCACATTCCAGACTTGCTTGGCTACGGTACCTACCAACCGGCCTCCCAGCGTCTGGGTCCCTAACCCGCTAACCCAACATTTCGTCCGTCTGCTGCTGCATTGATCATTTCTGAGACCGCGCCAGCCTCTCTCCCCATCCCACGTCTCTCATGCACCTGCTTTCCCCTCCACCCACACCACGACAAAATCTGCTTTCTAGGTAGACAGCAGCACGCAGAAACGCTAATCAACATTTTCCCCCCCCTCCCCCATCAAGGTTGACGTAAAGGACAATATGTCAGGCCTAGACGTTGAGGCGTTGCTTGACGCCACCGCGAAAAGCTCCACCGAGACCAAGACACACGATGTCGACGAACGCCCTAATGGCGACCGCCCTGAGCGCAAGGAGCGCGATCGTGCCCGCGATGGAAGCCGCGACCGGGACTACGACCGTCGTCGTCGAGATCGCGAGCGCCGCGACCGGAGCACGACACGAAGCCGTCGCGGGACCCCGGACGACGTCAAGGCATCCACCCCTAGGAGCGACGCTGGCAGCCACAAGAGTAGGCGGAGAAGCAGAAGCCGCGATGATGACCGCCGTCACTCACGTCGTCACAGAGGAGATGGTGATTACTATAGAGGCGGACGAGCCCGCTCCCGCTCTCGCTCGCCCCACCGCTCTTACCGCTCATCCCGCGATGACTACCGCGAACGCCGCGATCGCTCCGATCGTTACTCTGGGGACCATCGCCGGGCAAGGGATGATGAGCGCCCAGAAACTTCTTCCAAGCGTGAGGCTACACCACAACTTACTGAAGATGAACGGGATCGCCGCACTGTTTTTGTCCAGCAGCTCGCCGCCCGCCTTCGCACACGCGACCTGAAGGCGTTTTTCGAAAAGGTCGGCCCTGTCACCGAGGCCCAGATTGTCAAGGACCGCATCAGCCAAAGATCCAAGGGGTATGTGTACTATACTTCGGACGTGGTACAATCGAGTGCTAATTTACTGTATGCAGAGTCGGTTACGTTGAATTCAAGAACGAGGACTCTGTCACCCAAGCTCTTCAACTTACTGGGCAGAAACTGTTAGGTATCCCTATCATTGTTCAGATGACGGAGGCCGAGAAGAACCGACAGGTCCGCACCACCGAGACCACAAGCGCCCATCCGAACTCGATCCCCTTCCACCGTCTATATGTTGGCAACATTCACTTCAATGTTACCGAGCAGGATTTGCAGGCCGTCTTTGAACCCTTCGGCGAGCTCGAGTTCGTCCAGCTCCAGAAGGATGATAATGGACGCAGCCGAGGCTATGGTTTCGTACAGTATGTTTCCCTCCCGCTCCCGACTTTGGAGAGCCACGCTGACCGACTGCAGATACCGGGAAGCCAGCCAAGCCAGGGAGGCCCTTGAGAAGATGAACGGGTTCGATCTTGCTGGTCGCCCGATTCGCGTTGGCCTCGGAAACGATAAGTTTACCCCTGAGAGCACTGCCAACATATTGCAGAGATTTCCTGGCCAAAACCCACAGTATCAGGGCTCTGCATTTTCTGGCGCGGGCGGTCGCGGCCCCCAGACATCGGCGTTCGACCGTGCGGGTGGAAGAGATAGCGAGAAGTCTGGCGGTGCAAGCGCCCTTGACGATACCGACGTCGCCGGCGTCAACTTTAACAACTACAGCCGTGATGCCCTGATGAGAAAGCTTGCCAGGACTGATGATGCTTCCAACGGAGTAGATGAGCGACAGGTGCTGAAGCCCAAGACCGAGACCAAACCTCTGCCTGTCAACGTCAACATGGCCAGCCGATGCGTCGTCCTGCACAACATGTTTGACCCCGAAGAGTAAGGCAATCCTACCCTTGGGCATTTATGTCCTCCACATGCTAATCTTATTGTAGGGAAGAGGGCGACGACTGGGTTAAGGAGTTGGAAGATGACGTCCGACAGGAAGCAGAAACCAAATACGGCCGTGTCGTCCACATCTCCGTCGACCCGAACTCCAAGGGCGACATCTACCTCAAGTTCGACAAGGTCCAGGGTGGCGAGAACGCTATCAGAGGTCTTAACGGTCGCTACTTCGGAGGCAGGATGATCGACGCGTCACCTGTTGTAGATGCCGTCTACAGCAGTTTGTTCTCTCGTACACGAGCGATCTGAAAGCTAATACATGGCCTCGAAAAGCATCGTCTAGGGTTCCCATAGTAGGTATAACCAAACCCCACCAAGCACCGCCATCGCTGACACCAGCAGCAAGCCGATGTCCTCCATCTCTATTCAATTCGGTGAGACAGAGACTATGGCACAAGGACTTGTCGTTCCTTGGTCTCTAGTCGTCAGTTGTGTCTAGCCAAGTCTATGTCGCGTCGGAGAACAAAGGTCTAACCCAACAATACTGGAGAGCAGATCGACTCCGCACTGATTCTCTGCAGAAAACACATTTGATTGCACATTCGATCGCCAATCATTTCTGGCTGATACTTGTACCTTAGGTTGTTTCCTTCAACGTCCTCCCTTTACATGCGGAGCGCGTATGACAGGTTGCCAAAAACGGCGTCTGGGTAAGGAACTAGGGAACTATAGCTATGAAGCCTACTTAGGTACTAAAACTGTTCTTAGAATAATTGCTGTGTATCGGACGAGCTGGCATATTCGCTGGCTTGCCTAATATTGTTGCCTTCTCTCTCACCATGACCTTTTCATTCTGTTTTCTGGGCACGATCTGGTCCACAACCACGAGGGTTATACTTTTTATTTTATGAGTTTTTTCATTCTTAATTTTTTTAATTTTTTTATCACTCAGTTGGCCAGATGAAGGTCTTCTCGGTTCCAGGCACTAGTGTGCTATTACTGGTATGGCGGCTCAAGCTTCTAATGTCCGGACAAGCCATTCATCCCTGGTCCACAATTATCATACTGGATGATATGCTATCACCTCCCTCCCTATTCGTCATTGTTTTCTCCCGTAAGCCGACAACCTGGAAAGCACGGTATTCCTTCAAATTATTGTAGCATAGATATTAGATAAATCTCATAGAAGCACCTTTGGTCTCAAACCCACAACACACATGATTTCCTTGTCTTCTATCTCCAGATCACTGCTCTACACATCCAGTTATCTAGCTAGAGACAAGTTTGAAGATTGTGTGAAGTAGTTCCAAAGCTGCCCTACCATCCAAACATGAAGTCATGGAAACACCTCGGACATGCTGGTGCCTCTTTGTCACAGTGCTGCCTCAAAGTCGTCTGCCATTACAGGGCGCCCTTTCACCCGATTATACCTTGCACCAAATGACGACCAGACGCAAGAAACTGAGAGACAACCTCAGTCATTTTGACCCAAGTCATCTAGCCCTGGTATGACTCTATTATCAGAACAATGTAGTGCTTCACATACTAAGCTTGAACGGGCCTGTTCACGTCTCGATAGTTCGTGATGGCTTCTGTCTTAAGGAGTTCTTGGTTGGTAACCCCTCACGTCTCTCGTCCCTTTCTCGATTCCTTAGTCTTGGGGGTGGAAGAGGTTTCTGCCTTGACTACTCGTCCATCGATACTTGTGCAGGTTCTGTTCGTTGTTTCTGATCGGCTGTCGTCTCTGAAGCCACTGCTGCGCAAGACTATTGTGCAGATAGTGTCTCTCCTCCGTGTTGACCTTTTTCGTTCTCTCAACTCCTTATCAAACCTTTACACCAGTATTAGGTTAGCGTTTCTTGTCCATCATGCGTGACTGTAGATATTGTCAGAATTTTATTAACCTCGAACTATGGGACATATACACACCATTGATCCATGCATTCGCTTGTTGTTGTTAGGAGTACCTGCTTGTCAGTTCAATACCTATCACTCAACCTATCTGTTCCTCAAGGGCCATCATCCATGAACCTTGAATAAGAATCGTGAGCCAGCAATCACGCCGACAAGTGCCCTTCCTCCATCACTCCGTGAAGCTCACCCTGGCCGGCATCACGACGTCATCATCAAGATCCGCCTCAATCTGCTGCTGTGACAATTACCCTTCTCCCTTTTGGCCCTTTTGGTCGAGGGTCTGGTCCGAGCAGGTGACTCTCCTTGACCCTCGCGAGCTCCCGCCCTTTGAAGAAGTGAAAGAGGAAAACCCCTCCCTTCTTTCTGCTTTCAACTTCTTCTCGCAATCTTCCTCATCTTCCCCTCGTCTTCATCATAAGCTTCTTCCACCTCCATCTACCTTGTTCCCATCTCTTCTCCCCCTCCCTCGGTCTCGCCATTTATCCTTCCTCTTCCTTACCACTCGAAAAGCGCCCTCGTCAAGCCCTTCCTTTTTGGATCTCAATCCTTCAAAATTCCCTCGACATCTCACGTCAACCCTCTCCAGTCTCCTGCTGGAAGCTGACATCTGGGATACTGACCACATTTTGCTTCGAAAGACAACCTTCGATCAACATCAACACCAACACCAACACCAAGGTAAGAATAATCTTCAGTTTTTCCACATTCTCTTCCACTTCCGCTCTCTTGCCAGTCCTTTAGTCTCTCATCTACTTTGAGAGTACTCGCTGACACTCTCTCTCACTCCGGAATTCAGATCGTACACAGCATCGCGTGCTCTTTGACAATACCAAAAGAGAAACCCCAGTCGAATTTTGTGCTTTTGCTTAGGGGTTATGCTTGCTCATGGCGCCGCGGTCTGATATCAAGTCATACCAGCAACGTTGATCAAGGATTGAATTGCTTCCTGTTCTCGGCCGAGTTCTTGCTAGGTAAGTCCCATCGAGCCTGGAACACCCTCGAGCTTCAGCTGACGGGGAGGACAGGCAACTCCGGAACCGATTAGCTCTATCGCAGACTTTCTCTGTCATTTCCTGTGGCAATTTGCTCGAGGGGTCGGATTGCCACGCCTCAAATCAGAGAAAACGCCTGCTCTGACGTTCATTATTAAGACACATCGAGAGTCTTGGAGACTTGTGTCGGTACGTGGCAACTTTCTTCGTGTTTCCAATGCTTTCTTTTCTTCTTCTCTCTGCCCTTCAAGGCCTGACAGGGGTCGGTCTTTTACTGTTGTGTAGTTTCAATGATGAACATGTTCGTCATCCTCTCTCCTTACTGGTAATTATGCTATGACAAGTGTTTAAGGAATGAGCCAGCACTGAAATCAAACATGATGGTTTTCATTGTTCTTCTTTTCTTCTTTCAGATGCTCCTAGTTGTACCTTATTTGGGGATGGGCATCAGAGTGATGAGAAAGGGGTTGTGGGGTTCATTGGTCCTGGGTGTTCACCTTGGTTCACCTTGGCTCACCTGGGCTGACCTGGGTGAGCTTGAGAAATGCACACCTTACCTGCACCTCTTCCATCATCTTGGTGTATTCATACTCAAAAAATCATCTGGGTGCCTCTCCTGAAAAGGTTAGCGTAGTTCGTTCCTGCCTCCTGCGCAGACAACAACCTGCCTTTTCCAAAATATCAACAACCCTTCCACTCCTACCAGATTCTTCCCATCCTAGCCATCACCAATACTTCATAACTTCCTAGCCTCTTCCTCTTCCATACTCATCCTCATCTCTGTCTCTGAAATATCGTCACGATATTCACTCTCCCTTCAGGACGTATCAGCACTCTCTCCTTATCCCCCACAAGCACCATTTCCCCCGAACTTTGACAAGACTTGCGTGGCTACGATGGTCGACTCAAGCATTGCGAGCTCCGGTTCTGGGGAAGGCCATCACGGAGGCGTTCGTCTCGCGGAGCACTCTCCCCTGTTCGCTGCCACTCGTCAGCCGTTCGAGTCGACCCCGTCCTCAACGAACAGCACTGTCCGCGACTCAAAGTCGCCGTCTGACGTTTTCGCCGCAGATCTCTCTAACCAGACTTCGCAGCATTACCTTGGAGACTACCAGCTACCACAGCCTCCCAAGCTCCACGAGGCGAACTTCACTTTCAGCAACAACCAGGGAGGTTGTCAGCACGGAGGGTCCTCAAACGTCCAGAATCACGGCAGTTTCTCGGCGGGAAAGGCGTCCGTCCGTTCTGAGGGAACCGTCTTTGCGACTCCTGCCGGTCGTTGTGTCGTCGAGCCCACCGCTTCGGGCTATCGATCTGGTCCGCTCCCTTCTATCACTCCCAACCGCGACTTCGGACACATTACTCCTAACATCAAGACTCCGGGTCACCATACTCCTGGTTCGCTGAACAACGACGTTCGACGTAACCAGTCTGGTCCGGGTCTCGCCACCATCTCGGAAGAGAAGAACAAGGTCAATCCTAATACCGAGCGCGGCCAAACGAACAAGATTTTCGCAGAGATGGCTGCCCATTGCCAAATTGACGGCCCATTGGTTGGACCTCTTCGAGACAGCCGGCGCTCTGAGCTTGCCCGAAACCACGTAAGTCGCTCTCCATCCTACCTTGCTTCATTTTCCTTGGCTTTTGGTCGGGTATTTCGCTTTCTTCCCCCCCTTTCTGCTATTGTGTCTCACCTGCCCTATCCTTCTCTTCGAATACTTTGCCATCCGAACCAGACATTAACTTAGGATGACAGCCTGCCTGGATCCCTGCCCGCCAGGTTCAAGCTGGTATCATGACCACGCAGCAGGCGATCCGCCGTACCCCTGGCATCCCCAGCAAGATCGCCAACGATCTTTGCGAAGGCCTTCAGAAGTATGCTCAGCAGGTCAACAACGTTCTTCGCCAGGCTGTCAACGAGGTCGCCGACATCAAGATCGACCTCGAGTACAACGACAAGGTGCTCTGCTCCAGCAAGCTGGAGGCCAGCATCATCACCGAGGAGCGTGAGCAGCTCAAGCGCGATATCGCCGAAATCCATCGCAAGTATGAGGATCTGGAGGATCGCCTTGCTCGTTACCACGTCGAGCAAGAGAACCACAAAAACTCGGTGCTCGAGTTTCTGGCCCGCCTTGACCCTCGCAACGGTAACGATGAGGAGGCCCAAAACCAGACCATTTCTGAGTTGCTCCGGGTTCGCCCTCCTTCAGCTTTTTGAGTGATGATCCGCGCTGACCGGTCCATTACAGACTCTCAGAGACTTCATGAACCGCCCCAGCTCCCGCTGGATGCATGGCGAGCGTGACAACGACTCATCCAAGGCCATCACCACTCTTAGCTCTGCCAGCATTGCTGCTCTTGAGAAGCTGAACCAGCCTGAGCAGAGCCAGCAGCAGGAGGCTCGTCCTTCCCAGATGTCCGAGTCCCGCGAGGTCATGCCTTCGGCGAACAATGCCCTGCAGCCGTTCAACTACCAGCAGAACGCGGAGCAGCACTCCGCTTCGGCCTATATGCCTGCTCAGAACGGTCCGCCCTCTTCTTACCCAGGCATGTTCGGCAACACTCGCCGGCCTGCTGACAACCGCACCATGTCATCTGCCGGCTGGACTCGCGCCTCCCAGCACAACATGCGCCCTCTTGGTTCCTACTCGCGATCCGGAGATACCCGCAATGGTTTCACCGGCGGATACAAGCAGTCCAACGAATTTGAGGGACCTGGCAGCTTTGGTGGCCGGTTCGACATGATGCCGACTCGCCCCGGCACTTCCATGGGCAACCGCGGCGGCGCCAACCAGAATACTTCGTTCCGCCCCAATGCGCCCGAGTTTCATCCGGGTATGAATGGCGGGATGGACCACAACGACAGTGTTGATTCCTCGTACAGCCTTAGCTACGGCCCTGGATCCAACGCTGGCATCCGCCACGACTTCAACGGCGGAAGTGGTCCTTACACCAGCCCGACTCCTCGCTCTGCCAGCCGCAGCACTTTCGGTAACTTTGAGGGTCCTTATTGGGGCCGCTATCGCGGCCCTCCTCAAGTGATGCTCCAGTCTCAGGAGTCTCGTTACACCACGGTTTCGAACCACATGGGCTACAAGAACGAGTACGCCATGATCCAGCAAGGCAGCCGTACCCACGCCCCCAACTCGTCTGGCCACAGCTACCATACAGCCAACTACCCTCGGCAGGGAAGCTTCAGTCCCGGTCCCTTTGGCCATGGTGGCAACGGCCCTAGCCGTGCCGTCACCAGCCCGTTCGCTCCGGGCCATGGCTTCAACGAGGACGAGGGTGGCGACAACGAGCGCTATGCTCGCGCCTTTGAGGGAGTCTGGGGTCTTGCTCGGGGCTAGGTGCTCCAGTTCGCCTCGGAGGTTGACCTCTCCATCATGTCGCGCTTCAGCGAGATTGCGCTCCTGCGTTACATGACGAAGCTGTACGCCCCCTTCAGCGAGCAGCAGGCCTGGTCTTACATCCGCCAGCACATGAACGACCCCATGAGCCGCGCTTGTTTGATTTCCCGCGCCATGATTGACCTGCTGGTCAACCGCATCCTCGCCTTTGAGGCCTGGGAGGGTTTCTCGGTTGATGCCGATCGTCAGCTCCGTGAGATTCGCCACGAGATGAACAATCTCCCCGGTAAGTTTTCCTCCCCCTTCCCCCTTCACCCCGTCATCTCGAACCATTGCTGATTCGCCTGGCTTGCCCAGCCGGTCAAGGCGGCGCGCTCCAGGTCTGCATCGACCGCGTTGCGGCCATTGTCAACTCATGCATCAACCACGAGCGCTACGACGCCTACCGCAACCACCGCATTGAGTATTTCCAGGCCGAGCTCCGCGAGATGCTCTCGCCCTTGCTCGTCCCCGAGGCCTCTGGCGGCCCCAACCTGGAGAAGGCCGACGAGGCTCTCCGCCAGATGTGCGAGAAGGCCTGGTCCATCTCGGCCAAGATGTTCACCTCGCGCTGGACCTTTGAGTTCCGCTTCCCGGACGCCGGAGCGCGCTTCAACACCCAGACCATGGTCGGCATCGCGCCCAACATCGGCCCTCGCCTCCTGCAGGCCGAGCATTGGCGAGTGCAGCTGGTCGTCACCCCCGTCATCACCGTTCGCAACGACACGGGCTCGTCGATCTCGGTGGCTTCGATCACCAGCGCCCATGTCATCTGCATGAAGTAGTCGGTGGATGGTCTCAACATTGACTTTTCGCGGCAGTCCTTGCTCTTCTTCGCTTCTTCGGTTTGCCCGCTCCATCACTGCACCCTCTATATAACGAGGGAGTCGACATTTTGGGCCGCACCGATAACGACGTGTACGATTACGAATTCACGACATCATGGGTTCACACGAGTTTGCGACCTTTTTTTTGTTTTCTTGCTTTTTTCCCGACATGGTTCTCTAGCAACATGAGATCGATGCTGCCAGCAGGCAAAGCTCTCATCATTGACAGAGAGCAGTGCCTCTAAAGGCAAGGTTCTCGCCTGTAGATTGAGAGCAGTGCCATCGGCGGGCAGGTTTCTCATCACCAGAACAGAGAACAGTGCTTTACTCGGCGGGGTTCTCACGACGAAGAGAACGGTGCCGTCACCAACCAGTACGAAGCCGCTTACCGGACCCGGCCAACGGGACTTTGACACAGGAAAACAAAATATTAATGGCCTTTGGGAAGCCGCCACCACTTGGGTTTTCTCTCTCGGCATG
This sequence comes from Colletotrichum incanum, assembly GCA_001625285.1. Lineage (NCBI taxonomy): Eukaryota > Fungi > Ascomycota > Sordariomycetes > Glomerellales > Glomerellaceae > Colletotrichum > Colletotrichum incanum. The sequence goes on from LFIW01000348.1 coordinate 138,420, forward strand.
TTGGACTATTTGGGAACCCGCCACCCCCCTTCCTTGGGAACATCTTCAGACAAACCTTGGGAAATACTATGAAGGCTTGGTATGGGACAGGGCGGACGCAAAGGATTGGTTTTCGAGACTGGCAATTACAAAAGGATTAGATAAAGAAAATACCCCCCCCCCCCCCCCCCCAAAAAAAAAAAAAAAAAAAAA